>JAJOZX010013788.1:0-68917 GCA_023014485.1 Bathynomus jamesi | reverse complement strand
CCCACTTTCTGACAAAGGAAAAAAAATCGGTAAAAAACGCACTTGAATCACTTTCACTTCCAACCGTCCAATTGCTGAAGTGGGAAACATATTTTCACTGTTCGCAAATATCTGTATTTTAAAATTTTAAAAACTTCATCATAATATCTAAATCTTTTCACTTTCGTTCTCGTCTCTGTAATTTAAGTATTATTATTGGAGCTGAAAACCCTGAAGTGACATTTAAATTTCTTTTCAGATACAAACTTACGGCAACGAATTACAATGCTAAGAGTACGGCCTACGATCGCTTCAGTTACGTGAATGGTAACTATTTCTCGACATTTGACATGGACAACGATAAATCTGGTGTGTCTCATTTTAACTTATTGTTTTTCATTCATTTTTATAGTTTTGGGCTATAACTATATTTAAGGGTTTTAGGTATTATTTAGTTTTTAATACATAATAAATCTAATAAACATATTGCATCCCATTACCATATCCTAAACTAAAATTAAATGGCCTTGTCTAAGTTGTCTTCTCTTACACTCCCTTCATATAATTTACATATACGATATTAATCTTAATACAAATATCTTACTGCCCAATAGCAAAGACCAGTTGCGCTGTGAGTTGGAAAGGAGGGTGGTGGTACAATAACTGTCACCACAACAATCCAACTGGTCTTCATGCAAAGAAAGATAACACAGGAATGAGAATAAATCCTTGGTCAAAACTGGATAGCACCGAACGGTATGCAACATGGCTTCAACTGAAAATTCGACCACAGATTTGCAGCAACTCAATTTCAGTCGCCAAACTGAATACTCACAACTGTGCTTTCGATTAAAATCTGTATTGGCCAAAGGAATATTTTGTTCCCGATATGGTATGGTGTCAGAAACAATATTTTGGAATTATATCTAAAAATTTCTAGCTTTAAATTCTAGTTAAGGAACAACGTGAATAGTTCGTTAACCTGAGGCTTAAATACAAAAACAATTACTTTATCTTTATTATTTTGTAAAGAAAATCCTATTGCAAATTATATTTTAAACATATGTTTAGAGTTTGCTTGTTTGTACAAATCCTACGAAAGCTTAACATTACAATTATTAAAAATGTAATATTGTATACATATATTTTTATGAACAATTAAACTTTAATTTCATTACTACTCACTAACTTTTCTACAACAATAGTTTTCTGTATCACATAAACTAATTATTATTAAACTATTATTGAAACTATTTTTTCCTAAACACATTTTAAATGTTTGCAATGACATAGAAAATATGGAGCACTGTCAAATGTTTTCCTACTTTTTCCTTATGTTTTATTCACACCGATCATCTTGATTCAATAGAAAGCGGGACAGCATGGGTGAAAGGTATTGTGAACACTGAAAAAATTGGAAATTTTGAGAAAAAAGAAAGGAGATCAGTGATCGTCTTCCCTCTTCAGAAAACTAAATAATCCCGATAAGAAATGCACACTGAGTCCTACCTTTTGTAGTTTTTCAGTTGGTGTAAATCAACCAAAAACTTTGGTAACATTAATAAAATGAAGAAAAATGTTTGTTAGTTAATTTGATACTCGCAGACTTTAATTTAAAGCACTAACAGCTCTTCATTCCAGCTCGTCTCACAGTGAACAATTGAAACTCAAAATGAAGGCAAACTGAATGAAATGAGAACCAAATTTTCCTCTTTCTCCAGCATCAGTATAATAAGAATGTTGTAATAGGCAGCTTGTATTTTAAAATGTTCGTTTGTAAATTGTTCTCATTATATTACTGGAACATATATTTCTGCATATAAATTATGTCCAATTTGGGAACTATAAAAATAAAAGTCACGCTTCTTTAAAATTCTTATTTCTTTTTTCTTAATTGGTGAGAAGTAGCATTAAAACTGAAAATATCATCTACATGATTTTAAATTCAGTATATTAAAATATGGTAAACAACAAATAAATTAATAAACTTAAAACTGTATAAAAGACAAGTTTATATAATAAAAGTAGTCTTCAGAGAAATATTTGGGGTATGACTCAATAAAGCGCTTTTTCAAAATTTATCACATTAAATTACACCAATTTTCAATTCGAAAAAAGAAAAAGGTAAAAATAAGAAATTCTAAAACTGTCGTAGATATTGCATAAGAGTGTAATTTTTAAATTTTAGAAAAAAATGAATGAACCTTCTCACTTTAAGACTGTTCCTCTTTGGTGGTGGGAATTGGTATTGCAGTTTGTGATCAAGTGTGGAAGAGAATCCTAATGTTTCATCATCACTGTATAATGATGCGTTATCTCTCTTTCTGATGTACAAACAACGTCATAATGGCTATACTTCGTCATTCCTATATAATCATGCAATACACATGTTCAATTGTTTTGAAACCTAGCTCGAATAAACATTTTATAAAATGAATTAAAAATAATATGAAGTGCAATACCCATGGTATAGTTTGATCGAAAGGATGAGAAATAAATCACAATAAAACTTGATTACCCAGCATAAGAATGACTTTAGATATACTGTATTCTTATGAATTTTTGTCTTCCAGGAGAGCAAGAAAAATAATAATGTTTCTGTCATTTAAACTTCTTCATAACGACTACGGCCGTCCCAAGGGAAAATAGCTCCCCATGCAAACTTTAAATTCGGCGCCCCATATCTCCTATGTTTTGTGTGGTTAAAACGAACGATTCAAATAGTGTTAGGTATACAATTTTCAACTCTTCTATAGAATTTACATTAGAAAGTCAGAAACGTTAGAGAAACATTCAAAAGGAGATTCTTCGTGTCTTAGTTACAGAAAATTCTGATATCGTATGTATCAGGTCTATGCTGTGAAGAACAGAATGGACAACGAAGAGAGGATGTCATCGCTAATGATCGATAGCAGATAAGTGTTTGTGACCTTCAACTTTGAGAAACTCCGGTCACCATTCGCAACTTAGAAGTACAAAGTTAACAGTATCCTGAGTGATACCCTCGTGTTTGGAAAGTTATCACAACATTCATTGCTTAAAATAAATTGAAGAAGTTGTTGAGGAGCGCGGCAATCCTTTCTCAGCAGAATACCTAGCCCAGTTATTCGCCGAAGTTAAAACCGTTAATGTCACAGTTCTATCCGTCTGTCAACGCGTGATCAAGATCCATACAGTCCTTCATGAAAGATTTTTTGTCAGGGAGTTGTTCCAAGTTTTAAAGAAATCCCCGAAGGTCCACATATTGGTTCGTTTACTTATTCAAATTTGAAATTAGCTTTCGGGTTCGTTACTGTTTCAGCTTCACCTCCGTATCTGAATCTGGGTTTCTTTTAACGAATACGAAAAATGGCCTTACACACTGGCCGACAACAAGCTTTTCCATAATTACCTTGCATTTTATCAGAATTCCTTGGTAACTGATGCCGCTGTAGTTTTTAATAAAGTCACAGCACTCTTTTATCAGATTTTTGGTTGCAACATCTTCGTTCTTACTTTGCAGAATCTTGCTCTCTACATTTGTTGGAAAAAGGATTGCGCATTGACATCATCTGTTTTTAATTTTAAGGCACATTTATATATATATGTCAGATACTTTGTAACATATGAATTAAGCATATTATATTATATACGAGCATATCGGCGTGCCGCTCATAGGCAACCCTTAGGCAGAACTATTCTTCTTTCCCGTGAAGTTATTATTACTGCTTCCGTGGCCTGGGGCCCTCCAAGTGCAACACGGAAGTGATTCTCTTCAGCATGAAGGCGTACATTCCATATTCTATTCCTAGTACTAATGCAGAAAACCTGGCTTTGTCTTTACTTTCTTAACTTAACTTGGTTTAAGCTTGTCTAATGCTATCCGCAACAGAGAGGACACTCTCAGAAGGTACCGTCGACATCTAACTCCTGGCTCTCACTTAGTTAACAAAAATGTAAAAATCTATCCAATTCTAATGATTCTCGCTCTTTCTGTCACGTAGCTAAGAACCTCCCCAACAACTTTAATTCTTCTTTTTCCTCTCCTCTTTTCCATTCCGATGCTTAGGACCCATAGATTCTCAAGATAAAGTGAGTCTTCGCTCAAACTTTCCCCTCCAACTTAATCTTGAACGATTCCGGTGCTGTTCCTCCATCACCTCCTTCCCCTGACTTAATTATATCTGAAATTAGAAACTCTTCCAAAGATATTTTTACTTTCGTATGTGCGTTTAATTCTAGGAGAGCGTACGGTCCTGATGTTGTTCCTTCTATTGTTCTCAAGAACTGTGCTTATGTACTGACACCCTGCCTAGGAAAACTCTTTCATCTTTGTCTTTCACCTAGTACTTTTCCTTCCTGCTGGAAGTTCCCTTTCATTCAGCATGTCCCAAACAAGGATGACCGCTCTCCACCCTCCAACTATCATCTAATTGCTTTGAATTCTTGCCATTCCAAAGTTTTTGAATCTATCCTTAATAGGAAGATTCTCAAACAACTTTCTTCTCACACTCTTATTTCAGATCGTCAGTATGGATTCCGCAAGGGACGCTCTACTGGCGATCTTCTTGCATATCTCTTTGACTTTTGGTCGTCCTCCTTTCTGGATTTCGGTGAAACTTTTGCTATTGCGCTAGACATATCGAAAGCTTTTCATAGAGTCTGGCACAAATCTTTAATTTCGAAACTGCGCTCCTTTGATTTCTATCCTTCTATCTGTGCCTTCAGCTCTAATTTCCTTTCTGGCCGATCTATAGCTGCAGTTGTAGATGGCCACTGTTCTTCTCCTAAAGCTATTAACAGTGATGTTCCTCATGGTTCTGTCCTGTCACCAACTCTTTTCCTTTTATTTATTAGTGATCTTTTAATTCGCACTTCCTCTCCTATTCACTCCTATGCCGATGATTCCACTCTTTACTTCTCCACCCGCTTCCCAAAGCGTCCCTCACAACAGTTGCTTCATGATTCGCGTAGGACGGCTATGGGACACCTGACCTCTAATCCTTCTGTTATATCTGATTGTGGCAGAGTAAACCTTGTGGCTTTCAATGCCTCAAAAACTTAGTTCCTCCATCTGTCTGCTCGTCATAATCATCTACACGACTATCTCCTATAGTTTCCTATAGTTTCTTTCTATTATATTTTATTTAAACATTTAAGTGAGCGAGCTGTCCTTGCCCCTACTTTTCGTACTTTTTATACCCTTCATCAATTCATCCAATTTTTCTTTAAATTTACTATATTTCTATATGATGAAATTATTGGCAGTCCTCAACTGTTGTAATTAAATTGGCATTGATTAAGTGACTTTTTCGAATACAAGATCGAGCACTCTAAATTCATCTGTTCTCAGTTTTCACCAACTCCAGTTGGATATATTGGTGCGCAAATTAATTGCAGAATTCCACGAATTAGCGAAGACATTGACTGAGATGTTGATAGGGCATAGGTAGGTCAAGAATAAGTGAATGAAATTAATTAATTTAAATGGTTCAAAAGAAAAGTGGTCAAGAAAAATTGAAGATTATTCAATAATTAATAACTACAAAAGGATACTAGCATAACATTAATCAATTGAGGCAAAAACATTAATATATAAATGAACATGGCCAAACAACATTTATACGGCATAACCTTAGAACCTTAGACATAACGCACCATATAAATAATGTCTTACAAACTAAATTCTTTATTATTATACGAAACAACTGATACTAAAGATATGAGTGTGAGGATTCAGTATTCAAGGTATGGAAAATGTGAAAGGAAATAATTTACTTCATGACGTCGTAGTCTATCAAATTGTTCAATAAGTAAATTCATAAATAATGTTTATGAAATTATGATAGTTCGTGTATATGTTACGCCCAAACATCGAAATCGCTCAGTGAGCGAAGAAAACAGCCACAACACGTTGTCGATGCATCTAAGTGACCACACACCGATGTTAGATATTTTTTCGCTTCATGGCCGTTCTCAAACAATCAAAACGCGTTGTGGAAGATTTGAAAATTATTGAATGCCCGGTTAGGTCAACTGTACATAATTGACGATTGGTTAGGTTAAGTCGTGATATTTTCGTTAAAACTAACGAAAATATCACGGCTTAACCTAAACAATCGTCAAGGGCGTACAATTAACCTAACCGGGCATTCAGTTAACTTAACCGGGCACTCAGTTGACCTAACCGGACAATCAGTTGATCTAACCGGGCATTCAGTTAACCTAACAAGTTGGTTAATTTTTACATTTACGTCTCATTCTAAAGTTGCTTAAAATTAATCGAAACCTACGGGAAAATTATTGATAATCATTTTTTAAAGGACTTTACCTTTTTTCTAGCATATCTGCTTAACTTTGCCTTTTAATCGGTGAATACGTCGATAAATATACGTCGTGTTTATATCATTTCAATATACGTTGTGTTTAAATAGAATTTGATGAAAGACATCGGCGTGTGGTCATTTCAAATCGTCCTCAACGCTTTGTGGTCATATCCGAATCGTCCACAACGCGTTGCGGTTGTTTGAGAACGGCCATGAAGCGAAAAAATACCTAACATCGGTGTGTGGTCACTTAGGTGCATCCACAACGTGTTGTGGCTGTTTTTTTCGCTCACTGAGCGATTTCGATGTTTGGGCGTAACATATATCATATAATTCATTATAGGGAGTAAGAAGAGAAAATTAATTATAAAGACGTGGGAGAAGGAGTTTGTGGCCCTGGTATAAGAGAGAGTGAAACAATAAATAAGTAAAATAAGTATATACAATAGTACTTAACAAACTTTGTGCATTTGGGATGGAATAAGTAAAAATCGCTTCTTAGAGCGAGCTACTTATGGCACAAACATGAATACCGTCCGAACATGGGAATGGTAGATCTCCTGATGGTCACATACACACACACATATATATATATATATATATAAATAATGAAAGATGAATCATGAAGTCATGAGTCACTGTTCATGATTTTAAATACAAATTAATCATCAAGAGTGTTTTGATGTCTAACCATTTGTAATCTCAATGAAGATTCTAGTCTCGGTTTATTGAAGTGATATGTGGTAACTGAATCTGCAAAACAACTTTAAAGCGCATAACGAGTTTTCTTTCTAACAGTTGCCGCTAAATATGTTGTGACGGTGAATTTGTATGCATAAATCTCATATCAAAATGTAAATAAAAAATTGTAGAAAGAATGAGTGAAGTGATTTTGAAATAGATTTAATTTCGCGTGAAAATTTAAATCTTTTAAAATGAAGACATACAAAAGTAAAGTGATCCGATACCCAGGGTAGAGCCGAAGGCTGAGTGCATTGTCAACAACAGAAATTATTGTTTGACATTCCCGGATAGATTCATGGTTGAGTAATTAAACTACAAAGGGGAATAGCTGGACAAGGTTGGACAAGCTGGAAAAGGTTGCTTTTCATTATTGAAGCTTGTAAAGGCTTGGGTGTGTTTATTCTTTGGTCTCGCCTCAGGGAAGCTCTCGAGACAAAATTTTAAATTTTAAATTTTAACTTTAAATTTAAAATTTTAACTTTGATTTTGAATTTTAATTTGAGGATTTCTTTACGAAAGATTTAAGAAAGGCCGAGCGTAGAATTTAATGAAGTTGAGATTAAAGCCAATAGAAGATCAGTAACTTTTGTACGAATGATGTCATGTAATGAAAATGGTTTTGATAGGACCTTTAGACTCTAAAGGTTCTTGTAATCTTAAAGTGTAACTTCGAGTTATAAAGCAGTTGTTGTTGTTGTTGGTTAGCCGATCAGCCCACCCTGATCGAGCAAGCCGGCGGCACGCAAGTAACCGATTGCCCTCTCCGGAGTGGACCAGAGGTTCAGCGCACTGGTGATGCTGTGTTGTGTTCTATGTTGTGCTAGAGCGGTACAATCTGTCATAATGTGTTCAATTGTTTGTGGTGTCCTGGCACAGGTGGCAGGTGTCGTCTATGGAGTTGTCTAGTCTGTGTTTATGTCTGTAAGTTGGGGTGATGTCCACAGCGGAAGCGTGCAAAGTTAACGCGATCCGATCTGCTTAGGCTGGTCTCTGACCTGTCAATGGGTGGAGGTTTCGCACCTAGGACCGCATTCGGACCGAATCGTGTCAGTGCTTTGCGGGTTAGGTGTGTGTATATGTGTTTTCTGTACTGTGTAATGTCTGTGGGGCGTGGTATGGAATGGAGCATTTGGTTGTAATGTCTCTCTGGTGTTACCTTAATGGTGCGAGGTGTTGGTGCATGATTGTACATGTAGTGGCAAGGGTGTTGTGAGTTAGTTGTCGCTGCTGCCATGAATTGTGTTCAACTCATATCTAAATTTTCCCTAACTTTCAGTATTTTTTTTCTGTGTGCAGGTGTTCTATTGGTGTTGTTTGAGCACATCCTGTAATGATACGAAGTGCGTTGTTTTGTATTGTCTGTAAGGTGTTTATGTGTGTGTTTGAGATAATGGGTGCCCAGCATGGGCTAGCATAGTCCATAACTGAGCGAATATATTGTTTGTATATGAGTGATAGTGTTTCCTGCTGGTGTCCAAAGTTTGTGCCTGTTAGTACCCTAAGCGTGTTAAGTCTTGACGTACATTTGTTTTTAATGTCCTGAATGTGGTTTGCAAAAGATAATGATGTGTTGTATGTGACCCCAAGTATTTTGGTCCTGTGAGTGTGTGGAATGTTGGTGTTGTTTAGTGTAAGCTGTGGAGTTATCTGGTGTTCTTTTGTGTTGCTTGTAAGCAAGGTGATGGTTGATTTTGTGGGCGCTACTTTGAGTCTATTGTGTGTGTGTGTCAGTCTTGTATACTGTTTATGTATGTTTGTAGGTTATTTGTAGCGGTGTCGATGGTGTTGTGGGTGGATGTTAGAGTGATGTAATCTGCATATGATGATAAGGTAAGCTTGTTATCTATGGGTGTTGGAATGTCATGCATGTATAAGTTGAAGAGTGTTGGTGAGAGAACAGAGCGTTGAGGGATCCCGTTCGGAAAAAGCTTGTTTTTGGATTACTTGCCATTAAATGTTACATGTATCTTCCTGAAAGATAGTTGCTCAGCCACCTTTTGGTGTTATTGTGCATGTTTGTGTTGAGTATTTTGTTTATGAGAGGGAAGCGTGGGATAGCATCAAATGCTTTACTAATGTCTATTGATGCTAATAGTGTACGTTGAGCTGGTCGTCTGGAGTTGATGCCATCCATGATGTGCTGCGTGAGGTTAGTGAGTATTATCGTGGTTGAGTGGTGAGGTCTGAATCTATGTTGAGTAGGCGATAGTGGTATGTGTGGGTTGGTGATTTGTAAGATTAGTCTTTCTGTTACTTTGGAAGGTGTGCATAGTAAAGTAATGGGTCTATAGGAAGCTGGTTCTGTTGGATTTTTGTTTGGTTTGAGTAGTGTAATAATTTTACCTTGTTTCCATATGTTAGGAATAATACAGTGTTGGTATGAATATGTGCTGATGTTTGTGAGAGCTAGTATTCCCTGTGGGCCCAAGTGTTTAAGGTGTATGTTAGATATGTTGTTTGGTCCAGTAGCCTTCGAATTCTTCATGTTTTTGATGATCTTGGTGGTCTACTCTGTATATAAAGCAGTTGTAGTTCTGGCCTGTAAAGTTGAAGTGGCTTAGAAAATATTTAAACCCTGTGGCATGATTGAAATTTTCGAAGTTGAGTTAAAACTATTTCACGCTGTACGAAAATCTGAATTGCCTTTGTTTTACGCGAACTTATTTGTGAGATCTTAATGTTAATCAATAGAAAAAGAATTTTGTGAAATTTCTGTGAATTTAATTATTGTTCACTTATTAGGTAAATCTTAAACTTGTAAGTTTACGACACATTATGTTTCCTCAGGGGAGAATAAATATCTTGCGGTGATCGTTTCCCGAGAAAACCGGTGAAGTTAGTGCATGACCATTTAAATCCTTTGTGAAAATTTACTTGATTTAATTGACGGACTTTTTTCCTGGAAAACCTGCGGAATTCGCGTAGAACTTTTGTGAGTAAATTTAAAAAAAAAATTTGTACGTAAACTACTTCTGTACACTTATTCTTAGATTTCGAAATTTGAATTTAGTTCTATTTCTAGAGTTACACGCAAATAAAAAACACTGTATAAATGCTTTTTGAGACTTAAATTATTGCAAACATTTTCATTAAATTGAAATTTTTATTTTTTAAATAAAATTTGTAATCGTACATCTGTATATTTCTTTCAATTTATGTCCTATTTTGAGTAAATTAAATAAACTTTATAAGAGGGAGTGTGTTGTCTCTATGCTACTTTGCAATAGGCCTCTCTTGTAAGCTGAGAATAAATTAACATTGAAAGTTCGACATTCAAAGTGGGCTTCAGCCTTCAAGTAAGCCAAGAAAACTAGTGTATAAAATTGAAAGTCCATCCGAGTGGATAGGCAGAGTCATTCTGAAATAAACGAACGCGCGCGCGCAATAAGTGCAACCGAAAAAGGAGTTGCACCACAAATATTTTTTTTAATTTTGAATTTTTAACGCCAAATCTTTTTAGTGTGCTATTCTTGTACTTCTCTTTTTAAGGTTTATTATTATGGACACAAAAAGATTTCCATTTTTGCATTACGCATTTTACAGACTGGTCCAAAATTCATTTAGGCCACGCTTTTTGTTGTAAACATAAATTTTGCACAAAATTAGTGTTTATCCTATATTCTGAACAAAGGTTTGTTAGCTATTGAGAACTTAACATTTACTTTAACCTCACGAACCACTTACATTTTGAGTGCAGCTTCCCATACTTGGTCTCACTGGTTTTGGATGTGAAACTCAAAATTTTTATGGTTGTGGTATTTTTGTACATGTATGGACTGAATTGCTTTTCACAAAAGAGTATAAAATTTTGAACAAGGGTCGTCTGACGCTAAACAAAATTATTTATTTTTTACCACAAACGATATAAATTGTAAACTACCGAAATTTTGTTTTTACGTGCTGCGGACAAGAGACGTGACGCTCGGCGGAGCTTAGAACTCTCAACAAATAAGCTAAATCCATCGTCACGCGGACAACTTTTAAACCAAATAAACTGTAACAAAATTTTTTTTAGTAAACAAATTTGTTCGATGTTTACATCAAATTTTACGTCGTTGTCCTTCATCTTTAGATGTAAAGTGCGTGTGGTGTACATACATACTTCATACTTCAACTCCCAGGTAGGCTAGTTAGTCTGTCAGTGGAGCCATCTTCCTTCGCCACTCCTCCCTGTCCAGCAGCACTCCCGTTTCCATGAGCTCTTGCATGCTGGGAAAATAGTATCTTCGCAAGCTCTCCTCCACTTCGTCCCTCCATCTCCTTCTTGGTCTCCCCCGCGGTCTTCTGCCATTCCCTGGTCTCCACTCCCAGCACTTCCTCGCAGTTCTCCCCTCCTCCATTCTCTCCAAGTGGTCCAACCATCTCAATTTGGCGGCGTCGATTTTTCTCAAAATCGGTTTTACTCCCACATTGGTTCTTATTTCTTCATTTCTTATCCTATCTCTTCGCATCTTTCTCAGAATAGTCCTCAGCGGTCTCATTTCTGCCGCCTGAATTCTACTTCGATCCGCCAAGCGCATTTTCCAGTGTTCCAACCCATAAATCAGTATTGGTGTTAAAACTGTTTCGAAGATTATTTTCTTAGTCCCAAGGGGCATATGTTCGTCTCTCAGTAGCGGGTATAACATTCCGACATTTTACTAAACTTTGCAATTCTTTCAGTTATTTCTTGCATATTACCACTTTCTTTAGTAAACATACTCGTACTCCCTAAATATTTAAATTTTTCAACATTTCTTATTTCCTTATCTCCTATTTGAACTCCAAATTCTCCTTCTTCTCCTCAACATACACTTAATATTTCTGTCTTTTCTACATTCATTTCCATACCCCCCTCCTTCAAACATTCATTCCAATCAATTAAAGCTTGTTCTATATCTTCTCTCTCTGTCGTCCAGAATGCTATGTCATCCGCATATGCCATTATTCCATTATTATTATTCATTTCATGACGTCGCTTGAAACTTGCAATGACTATGTCCATGTTGGCTATAAACAGGTGTGGTGATATAACACTGCCCTGCTTCACCCCTGTTCTAACTTCAAACCACTCACCATTTTTGTGTCGAGTCCTTACTTTGTATTCGCTAATTGATACAAACTTTTCAAAGCCCTAAGAAGTGTCCCCTTTACCCCATAAATCTGCTCCAAACATCTCCACATTCTTCCTCTGGACACTGTATCGAATGCTTTTTTAAGATCTATGAATATTACATAGATGTTAGTATTAAATTCTCATGCCTTTTCTATAACAGAACTGAGGCCAAAAATAAGATCTACCGTACTGCTATCTTTTCGATAACCATGCTGTTCCTCTCCCAACCTTGCTTCAATTATTTGCCTTGCTCTTTTTTCTATTATTCTTTCATAAAGTTTTGTTATATGATTAATAAGCGATATTCCCCTATAATTCTCACATCTACCTGAGTCACCCTTTCCTTTATATATTGGAACGATAATTGTTTTTCCCCAATCACCGGGGACTTGACCTTCTCTCCAATATTTATTCAACAGGTTTCGAATTTTTTCTTTCATGGCTTCGCCTCCCTCCTTTATAAGTTCAATCAGAAACTCATCCACTCCCGTTGACTTTCCATTCTTCATTTTATTAACAGCCTCTTCCATTTCTTCTCTGGTAATAATTACCTGTTCTGCTAATTCTGGTATATTCCATCCGCTTCCTCCACTTCTTCTTCTGGATCTCCATTCAATAGATCTTTAAAATAATTTGACCATCGTCTACTAATTGCTCCAGGTTCCACTATCACATTCCCCGCTTCATTTTTAATACTGTATACTTTTTTTCTTTTCCTTCCAATAAGATTTTGCAAGGCTATAAATCAGTTTTTTGTTTCCTTTCTCATCCTCTCTCAACTTTTCTCCCAATTCCCTCATTGCCATTTGTTTTGCCCTTTTTTTCTCCCTCTCAGCTTCATTTCTTGCTTGCACATATTCCCGTCTTGATTCCTGTGTACGTTGTTTCAACCACTTCCTATGTTTTATAGTTTTCTGTTTTACTGCGCCTCTCACTATATCTGTCCACCATGGTGTATGTCTTCTTCTTCTTCCCCCCACCAACTCAGTTCCCAAAATCTCCTCCGCAACCCTCTTAGCACAATCTCTCACGGTTTCCCATTCATTGTTTTCCTCCATCTCAGCTATATTTCTTTCAAGTTTCTCCCTGAATCTGACTCTAATGTTCTCATCCTGCAGTTTCTTTGTCTTAATTACCTTCCTCTCCTCCTCTTTTGTTGCTACTATTTTCTGCATTTTCAAATCTGCCATCAGTAATCCGTGGTCGGAGTCTAACGTAATCCCAAGTATCACCTTGACGTTTCCAACAATTTTCTTATCGGAGCATATAAAGTAATCTATGATGGATTTTTGGTCAAAGTTTCCTATCACTTGGTTCCACCTGTATCTCGTAAACTTATGGGTCTCCTAGTGTGGTGTAGTTTTTTCTTTAAAAAAATTACAACCTTCGTAAGAGCCATCCCCGAAGTGTTATAGGGGTTAAAAATGATTTGTTCAGGCATTTTCATGTGTGGGCGATAAGGAGGAATTGAAAGTGCTATAAAAAACATATATATACAAGTTTTTACTTTTTCATGCAGGAAGGAGTGGCCAAGGGCGACTGTCCGCAAAACCGCCCCGCCCCCATAGCGTAAGAAGAGTTTTAGAAATATTTACCACTTTTTTCAAATTTGTCTTAAAGTAAAGGAAGGGAATATAAATATTCAAATTTGAAATAACAAAATTTATTAACTAGAATTGGAACTGTGCAAAATTATAACTTAAATAATTTTAAAGGAGATTTACCATTTGATGGTCTGTAAAAAAAAGGATTTTTACATTCCTTCAATCCTATTGTCTTATTGTCTTGTATATTCAAAAATTTTAAGATAGTCTGGTTGGTAGTATTTAATTAAAGAAAAACTTATCTTAACTTGGATGAAGTTCAGTTAACACCGGTGGTCAAAAATTAGTATTAACCCATTAACTGCGGAGAACTCCATATGGAGTTTCACTCCGCATGCATTGCGAACTCTCGTGTCAAAATAGAATAGCTAATGGGTTAACACACCTTGCGATTTAAGTAAATAAACAAAATGTAAATTCTAACTTACAGTTAATAATAATCACTATAAACATAGAATCGAGAATAAACTTTACAATATCAAAAGAACTAAAATCTTCTGAAATTAATGAGCATTTCCTCCACTTTGCCGATTGCTTTTTTTTTATTTCTCCTAGCTGGTTGTGAATGTTGACAATTTAGGTGGTTGGTCGTTTCACATTAAGTAGGTAATTAATTCTAATAAGAAAGCCACAATCAAAGCCTGAGGTTTCGAGATGCTTGGACACTCTATGTTTAAGAGAAAAAATAGATTGAGGAAGATTGTTCCAGAGTTGACAGGTTGAGTAGATGAAAGATTGAAAATACAGATTAACCCTTGCGTTAGAGAGTTGGACAGAAAAGGAATAAGAATGTGTAGAAATTCTAGTACTACGTGCTCTCCTGAAAAGAGGAGGCATGCAGTTAGAACGTTCAGAAGAGCAGTGTCCAAAATAATAACGATAGTAAAGAGAGAATGAGGCATCATTGCAGTAGTGAGGCATCATTCCGACGAAGAAAGAGGGATTGAAGAGATTTAGTAAGAGGTAGGGAACTGATGAGATTCAAAGCCTATGATTCCACCACGAGCACATGAGAAAAGTACTCTATACAGGGGCGAGTAAGACCATTTAGAAGCTGTTTTAGGAAGAGAGTATAAGTGATCTTTCCGGGAAACATCACGAGAATAGGAAACGCCAAGAACATTAAGAGAAGAGGAAGGATTGAGTTGTGTATTGTTGAAGGTAAGGAGATAGTCGCGTTCAAAATTGTAACGACTAGACAGATGAAAGAACTGAGTTTTTGAGACATTGAAAGCCACAAGGTTTACTCCGCCCCAATTAGAGAAAGTATCATAGAAAGATCATAGGTTAAGGTAAGTGTACTATAGGCGTCCTACACAAAGCATGGAGTGACTATTGAGAGGGTCACATTATGAAGCAGGTGGAGAAGTGAAAAATAGAATCATCGGCATAGGAATGGATAAAATGAGAAATGCGACTTAATAGATCATAAATAAATAAAAGGAAAAGAGTGGGAGACAGTTCAAAGCCATGAAGAACACCACTATTAATAGCTTAGGAGAAGAATAGCGGTCATCTACAACCGTAGCTATAGATCGGCTGCAAGGTAAATTGGAGATGAAGGCAGAGATAGAAGGATACAAACCGAAGGGTGGCAGTTTTGGAATTAAGGATTTGTGACAGATTCTACGACAACAAAAGCTTTTGTTATGTTTGACGCAATAGCAAAGGTTTCACCGAAATCCCGAAACGAGAATGACCAAGTGTTAGAGAGATATGCAGAAGATCGCCAGTGAAGCGTCCTTAGGTAATCTATAATGACCTGAGAGAAGATTGTGAGAAGAGAGGTGTTTAAGAATCTTCCTAATAAGAATAGATCGAAAAAATTTGAAAGGTAAGAAATCAAAATAATTGGACGAGATTTGGAGGATTGAAAAAGGTCACCCTTCTTTGAGACAGGCTGAATGAATGGAACTTCCAGCAGGAAGGAAAAGTACCAGATGAAAGATAAAGATGAAAGAGTTTGTGTCGGCAGGGTGTCAGCACAGATGCATAGTTCTTGAGAACAACAGGAGGATCACATCAGCCCTCCTAGAATTAAGACCAAATAGGGAATTAAAAATATCTTTGGAAGAGATTCTAATTTCAGATATAATTAATTCAGAGGGAGGAGGTGATAAAGGAACAGCACCGGAATCGTTCAAGATTGGGGGGGGGGCGTTTGTGCGAAGAGTTTAGCTTTATCTATAAAAGATATGGCTCCTAAGCCATCAGAATGGAAAAGAGGAGAGAAAGAAGAAGAATTAAAGTTGGTGTGGAGGTTCTTGGCTACGTGACAGAAAGAGCGAAAAGAATTAGAATTGGAGGTTTTCACATTTTTGTCAAAGTCGAAAAACAGATTTTGCACGATTTCGTCTTGAAATATAACTACGTGAGAGTCAGGAGTTAGATGTCGACGGTACCTTCTAAGAGTCTACTCTCTGTTGTGGATAGCATTAGAACAAGCAAAATTAAAGCAATTCTATGAATAGAATATGGAATGTACTCCTTCATGCTCGAGAGAATGACTTCAATGTTGCACTCGTGGGGGCCGAACAAGGAAGCATTAATAACACTGGGGAACAAATTTTAACTTTTCTTTTGTTTCTTGGACGTGAACAGGTCGGTCTTATAAGATTTTTTCCGCTGATTCTGGAAATAGCCGTAGAATTTCTCTATCACCCAGGGTTACTGAGAAATTTGTATTTTAATATTTATTCAAAAAGTGTATAGAAGTTAGTAAAAATACTTCATAAAAATTATAGTGGCAGATTGGCATTTAAAATATTCTTCTTAAAACTTCTTTGTCACTGATTTTCTTTTGTAGTTTTCATTAGGAGCTTCTCGCATCAATGTCCAGCAGTAATCAGCTAACATTGCCGGATCCCACCTCCCTTGGTAGCGTTTCTCCATAGTAGCTATATCTTGGTGGAACCTTTCTCCATGCTCATCGCTTACGTCGCCGAGGTTTTCAGGGAAGAAATCTAAATGGGAGTGCAAGAAATGGATTTTTAGTGACATATTACATCCCAATAACCTATATGCTTCAATCATGTCCTGCACTATTTTTTCATAGTTAGAGGCTTTGATGTTCCCTAGAAAATTTGTGACAACATTCTTCATGGCCTCCCATGCCACTTTTTCTTTTCCTCTCAAGGCATCATCAAACTTTTGATCTTTCATGAGCTCTCTGATTTGGGGACCAACAAAGATCCCTTCTTTTATCTTTGCATCGCTAAGTCGTGAAAACTTTTTCTTCAAATATTTGAATGCCTCATCTTCCTTGTTCATTGCTTTGACAAAATTTTTCATGATGCCAAGTTTGATGTGAAGTGGCGGTAAGTATATTTTCTTGGGGTCAACTAAGGGTTCATGAGACACATTCTTCAGTCCTGGGATACATTTTCGACGAAGTGGCCAATCCTTTACAAAATAATGCGAATCTCTGGCTCTGCTGTCCCATTCACAAAGGAAGCAGCAGAACTTCGTATAACCGAGCTGCATTCCTAGAAGAAGCGCGACGACTTTTAAATCCCCACATATATACCAACGAAACTGGTCATAATTAATCTGCTGAAGGATGAGTTTCATATTTTCGTAAGATTCCTTCATGTGGACAGCGTGCCCTACAGGAATGGAAGGGTATTTATTTCCATTGTGAAGTAGTACAACCTTGAGGCTTAGCTTCGAAGAGTCAATAAATAAACGCCAATCTTCAGATTTGTGCTCATGACCGAGAGCTAACAGCAGTCCATTTACATTATTACAGTAGCATAAACAACCTGACGAGGAGAAATACTGCATCAGATCTTTTTGGCGAGTGCGGAACGCCGATATGCTTGTATCTTTTGCCAGCAAATTCCATTCACGTAACCTGGAGCCCAATAATTCCGCTTTCTTTTTCGGAAGGTCCAAATCTCTCACGAGATCATTCAGCATAACCTGCGTTATCATACGTTGTTTATTTGATTCAGGTTGCTGAAAGTCTGTATCTTTAGTGTCATCAATTTCCATTGGTTCAACTTCAGACTCTTCATCCAGTGTCCATGACTTTGTGGGAGTTGGAATTGGGTTATCATCCTCATGTAGTACTGGTCTCATGGCAGATGCAAGATTTTGGTATTGAATTTTATGTTTATTTTTGGCAGAGAATCCTGAAACGTTAGTCATACAAAAATAGCAATCCGTTAGGTGATCCTTGGGCTCTCTCCAAATCATTGGTATGGCAAATGGCATAGATTTGCGGGTACCTTTAATCCAACCCCTAAGAGTGACGGCACAGGAAATGCATGAGATATGGTGCACAGGATTTGTCTCGGTCGCCTACCTTACATCCAAAATAAAGTTCGTAAGCCTTCTTCACGAGTGGGGTCATCGTCTTCCTCTGTGCCATTATGGTCAGTTCTCCACATACGTAGCAAAATGTATCTCTGGGATTAATACAGTTTCGATTCATGCTGGCGGAAAATTATTGAAATCAAGGAAAACTTTTTGGAATGAAAAACCAATTTTTTCTACTACGAAAAATTTTAAAATTTGAGCAAAACTTGAAAAAAATTTCTTTCTTTTTATTAAAAATCTTTGTTTAAATAGCTATATTTTTTTAATGCAAAAAATACTATTAAATATAGTTAACCTGAAAAAAAAAGAAAGTAAAATTAAATTAGTACACTTAATTTTAACTAATATTTTGGGAAAACTCTGAGTAAATGGAAATATTATTTTCTCGAAAACTATGGGTGATAGAAAAATTCTGAAACCATATTTGGAATCAGCATCAAAAGTTCTATAAGAAACAACAAATAGTTTTCAAGAAACAAAAATGTTGTTCCCTAGTGTAATTACACGGGAAAGCAGAATAGTTTTGCCTAAGGTCGCCTTATGAGCAACACGCAAAAAAAGGTATAATATTTACGTATGCGGTATTGTGTTTAATTCATATGTTGCACAGTATCCGACACACACACACACACACATATATATATATATTGAGTGGAATAGTAGTTAGCGTCGATGATGACGAATCCACGAATCCGGCACCGGGATCGAGACCCGGTGACGGCAGATGGCGCGCGGCAAAACACAGCTGTTCATCCTTTCACACAATAAAGAAAGTTGTCGGTAGATAAATGGATACCCTGGGTGGCGTAGACGCTGGGCTGCTGGTGGAGCGTGGTTCGAATTCCACGTTAAACTGTAGGTTAGGGTGGCCCACTTTTCAATTTTTTTTGAAAAGTATAGGTGATCGTGGTTTTTCCCATTATTTGGCACTATACTAGCACATTGGTACCATTTTTACAAACATTGATCAATATTTAGGGGTCTCGCATCGACCTTGAAATTACTAGTTTTTTTTTAAAAATGTGTACTTTTTAACTTTTTACTGAATCAAGATAAATCATTAAGTAGGGATGTTTTCTGAATCCTCTTAATGAGAGAAGTCGTTTGTTGTGCCTGCCAATGTCATACGACTAACGGTTTAAAGGTTGTGCCTGTATACAAGTAATACCAATGTGCTAGTATAGTGCCAAATAATGGGAAAAACCACGATCACCTATACTTTTCAAAAAAATGAGTCACCATACCCGGGCGGAATGTATAATGTATATAGGTAATTAGAAAATGCACTATGCCTGTGCCAGGTACCTAACCTATTTCTTTTTTTGCAGATCATAACATTTTGAAATTCTGTCTGAGTTCCTCATCCTTTGTCATGGACAAATCGATGGCAACCATAACTGGAAGAACTCTTGAAGCTACAAATAGAGAGTCATCAAAAGGAAAGGCGAAAATAACATCGCTACCTTCTCTAAGATCGGCCTCGGAAATTTTTTTAGTTGGCCAACCGTCGTCCTCCATCAGTGGTAGCAAATTGCCAACAACACGGCAGGTTTTGCAGTACTTCAGTGTTATCCAGTACACTGCTAACAGGAAAGACGCATTCAAAGAAACCGTAAACAACGTCTTAAAGTTTTGGAACATGGCCCGCATTAAAACAATCACAAAGCTCAACTGCGAACGGAAGCTAGAGGCATTGTGGAAAGAGTGGCACTTTCTCCAAAAGAGCAGAAAACGAGAAACTGACGCCGGAGGAAAACGGCAGAAGTTTTCGGACAGTGTGGACAAGCTGTGGGATATCGGAGCATCTGACGCTGTCGAAGATATAAAGAAGAATCGACTGCTGTCCGACAAGGACAAGAAAGAAGACATTGACTTCTACCTCGATCAACGTGGTCCTCGGGTGGCAACGATGAGCGGGAACGATAAAGTTTTCGCTGTAAAAAGAAAGCTACAGGAAGGAAGAAAACGTCCTCGCCAGGAGCCGCAAACTTCAAAGTGTGCATACGAAACCGGAGATGAGGCCATGGAGAATGATGATACTGGCATGTCAGGAGGGTCGGAGACAGAACTAGCGTTCCCCCTGCCGAAAGAGCCAAGTGTGTCTGTCAATCTTCCTCGCCGCATCCTTAATGCACCTGCTCTCATGGAAGTGGCTGATCGTTTCCGCATGTCCAATAATCAGGTGCGTATTGTGTATAGTATTCATCGATAGCGTCAGTTTTAAAGTGTCCCGTAACCCACATGTATTCTTGACAGTTTCCTTTCCACTTTCCATTCTCTACATAGGTAGTAAGCATTGTGGCTGCTATCACACGTTCGGCGGATCCACCAGCAGACCTCAATCAGTTCAGCATCTCGAAAGAAACGGCTCGCCGGGGAAGAGTGTCACATCGCCGTGAAGTGGCGACGGCTGTGAAGGACTCCTTCACGCCACCGAGGCACACTGTTGTCCACTCTTCTTCTTCTTTCTCTTCGCCCGTTCCCGCCTCTATGCGGGGTCGGCGTTTCTGACCAGCCTCCTCCACATAGCCCGTCCTGGGCTTCTTCCCCCGACAAACCCTTCTCCCTGAAATCGTCCCTCACCTTCTCCATCCACCTTCGCTTCGGTCTGCCTCTCTTTCTCCTGCCATGCACCTCCATATTCATCGTTCTCTTACCCACATAATCTTCGTCCCCTCTCATCACATGTCCATACATTTCAGTCTACTTTCTTGTATCTTCCTCGAGATTTCTCCAACCTTTGTTGTGCCCCTTATCCTTTCATTCCTTACACTGTTGTCCACTGGGATGGCAAAATGGTCAAGGTCAGTTGATTAAGTTTTCATAGCTATCAATTTAGTAATGAGATTCATAAAGCATAATGTCAATTAAAAAGAGACTAAATGTGAACAAAAATAGGTTACTTTACAACCATGAAATTGAAATATATGGCATGTGTTTCAGAACTTCCTTGGAACGGCGGAGCACCGCCAAGCAATTCTCATCTCCGGGGCTCCTCATTGCACAGAAGGAAAGTTGCTGTCAGTCCCAGCTGTTGCTGACGGCACCGGACTGTCGCAGGCGCGGGCAACCATACATGCTCTCGAAGATTGGGGATGTGAGGAGAGCGTCATCGGACTCTGCTTCGACACCACTTCCACCAACACAGGGAGGGTGCAGGGTGCAGTTGTCCGGCTGGAAAACATGCTCGGGCGACCGCTACTCCAGCTGGGATGCCGTCATCACGTCCTAGAGCTTATCGTGGGGGCAGTAGCCGTCACCTGCTCGGAAGGACTACGGCACCAACTGATCCTTTGTTTCAGCAGTTGAAGAGAAGGTTAGTTCATTTTTTGTGCAAGGTAAAGTTAGGACACATGATATTCCACTAGTTTATAAAACAGCAAGCCAAACCGGAACTTCAGAGTTTTCTCACACAATTTTCTTGTTTATTATTTTTGAAGATGGGACGAGCTCGATCTCTCGACCTACTGCAAGCTGCAGGTCGAGAATCTGGCGGAGAGTACGTGGCTAATAGAACTCCGGGACGCGGCGGTCAGCTTCCTGAGCACAGCTTCTGGTTTCGTCAGAGACGATTACCGGGAAGTGGCAGAGATCACGCTCCTGGTACTCGGGACACAACCACGCCGTGGCATTCACCTCATGCGCCCAGGAGCCTACCACCACGCATGATGGATGGCTAAAGTTAGTATTTTCAAACAAAAATAATCTAGAGATAAGTTTAAATGTTATTCAAAGATAAACATTTCATTATAACGCAAACAAAGTAATTGGTAACAATAAACCTGTCTTACTTACAATGGTGCCTATTCTGTTTCAGGTCATCTACTACACAAAACTGCTGATGTTCAGTAGGCAGCTGGAGCTCGACGCCGAGCTGGTCGAAAAACTGCACAGGATCGTGGTGTTCATCGCTCTTCTGTACGTACCAGCTTGGTTGGCGGCCCCTGTAGCAGCTGATGCGCCGTTGAATGACCTGGGGTACTATACCAGCGTTTTCTGAGGTATAGGGCAGTGGACCGCGAGGTGGCAGAAGCGTCACTGGCAGTAATGAGGCGGCACTTCTGGTATCTGAGGCCTCAGACCGTCATCTTCGCTCTATGCAGCAACAAGGTGGATGGCACTGTGAAGCAACAGATGGCAGAGAAGCTGTCCCACCTCCCTGTACCCAAAGACTTCACATACGAGAACGTCTCAGTCGACGAGATGACGCTACTCCCCGACCTGATCGACGAGTCCTCCTGGTTCTTATTTGCAGGTCTGAAGATGTATGGGTCTTCGTGGCTCACCCTGCCAACTGATGAGTGGGACGAGAACGAGGACTTTTGTCGTCTGAAGGATGTGATCTCTAATCTCCAGGTCACCAATGACGTCGCTGAAAGAGGAGTCCAACTGATACAAGACTATGCGAACACGGTCACAAAGGACGAGGCACAGCTGCAGGATCTTCTGCAAGTGGTGGAAAAGAACCGGAAAGAGCTCGGCGACTTCAAGAAGTCATCACTTGCCACGATGACATAGCACAGAGGGACAACGTTGCAGCCAGTGACGTGTGATAGTGGTCAATACAATGCAAAAGTGATTGTTTAAGTTATTGTTTCTTTCTTCCTTATTTGTCTGCTATTTGCTGATTTTTTTGAAAAGTATAGGTGATCGTGGTTTTTCCCATTATTTGGCACTATACTAGCACATTGGTATTACCTGTATACAGGCACAACTTTTAAACCGTTAGTCGTATGACATTGGAAGGCACACCAAACGACTTCCCTCATCAATAGGATTCAGAAAACATCCCTACTTAATGATTTATCTTGATTCAGTAAAAAGTTAAAAAGTACGCATTTTAAAAAAAAAACTCGTAATTTCAAGGTCGATGCGAGACCCCTAAATATTGATCAATTTTTGTAAAAATGGTACCAATGTGCTAGTATAGTGCCAAATAATGGGAAAAACTAATAACCTATACTTTAAAAAAAAAATTGAAAAGTGGGCCACCCTACTGTAGGTCTAAGGTGGAGTGAAAAGCTTGACCTTCGTGAGAATCAACAATTTGGGCGAAGCAAACCAAAGGTTATATATATATATATGTATATATATATATATATATATATATATATATATATATATACAGGGTGTACATAACGTCAGGATCTATTTTTGTGAAATAATTATTTTTTTTTCTTTTTCTTTTCAGAAGCACTCAGAATGAATACAGAAGAGCGTGTGGCAATAGTAATTTGGCGAATCGAGGGAAAGAAATACAATGACATCAGAGAGAAGTTTAGAAGGAGATTTCATAAGCCGGGGCCAATAGACAAGACAATACGAAAATTGGTGAACAAATTTAAACGAACGGGATCTGTAAATGATGAAGCAAGATCAGGACGACCGTGTATGTCAGATCTTACCGTGAATGCAGTACGCGGAATTATCACTGAGGAACCACGTACGTCCGTTCGTGCTGCATCACACAGACTCGGCCTCCCGACGTCATCTGTGCACAAAATTCTGAAAGTTAATTTGCAGAAGAAAAGCTATCATTTGCAGGTTTTACATGATTTACATGAGGAAGATTTCCCTCGACGAAGTGCTGTGTGTGCTGATCTCGTAGAACAAATCTGGAGTGATAATTTAATGGACAACATTCTCTTTAGTGATGAAGCCACTTCCCATACGTGTGGAAAAGTAAATCGCCATAACTGTCGAATTTGGGCAGATGAAAGACCGAATGATTTCGTCCAAAATTGGGAAAGAGACTCACCTAAAGTTAATGTCTGGATGGGTTTAACAAAATCTAAGGTTTATGGTCCTTTTTTCTTTGCTGAAGCTACAGTTACGGGGTTTATTTATCTGGACATGTTGCAGCAATTCCTTGAACCTCAGCTGATTGGGGATAAGATTGTTAGTACCGTCGTCTATCAACATGATGGTGCTCCTTGTCACTATGCCAAAATTGTTCAGGATTATCTAAATGGACGTTTTCCAAATCGCTGGATCGGACGCGGAAGCAACCAAAGACCTTGGCCAGCGAGATCACCAGATTTAACCCCCTTTAGATTTCTTTGCATGGGGCTTTATCAAATCGCACGTCTATCAGACGAAGATTACGAGTCTTGAAAACTTACGTACACGTATACGAACTGCTGCAGATAACATAACCCCGCAAATGCTCCAGAATGTGTTTAGAAATGCTGCGGAACGATTTGAGCTGTGCAGGGATACTGATGGGCGTCACGTCGAATCCTACTCTTAATTATTTAATAAATGTTACCACTTTATCATTTTATGATTGAATTCCATATAATTTTCCAAGTGCTTCACAAAAATAGATCCTGACTTATGTACACACCTATGTATATATATATATATATATAATATATTATATATATATATATATGTCTGACTAGAATCCGTGAAAATTGAAAACAGATGAATTTAGAATGTTCAGTGTTATTTTCGAAAAATTCAAATAATCAATGTCAATTTAACTACAACAGTTCAGCACTTCCAACAATTTCCTCAAAACAGACATGTAGGAAATTTAAAGAAAAATTGGATTAATGGATGAAGGGTATAAAAGGTAGGAAAAAGTAGGAGCGCAGACAGCCCCCTCACTTAAATGTTTAAATAAAATATAATAGAGAGAAGTTATTTAACACCGTTTCTCGATAGATTAGTGAGGTTTAAACAGCGTTCTGTCTTTTCCGAATTTGAATAGGTAAACGTCGTCTGCGTTCAGAGTATATAACGAACCGTCGCTCGAGTTCACGTAAAGTTCTACGTTCCCCTCGTTACATGACGTCCATCGTCATCATGCCCGGCCACAATGGTGTGCACCGCGTTTAGGCGGACGCCATATTCGAATTCGAAATATCTTCGAGATATGACGATATTTCCAAAAATTGTACTTTTGACACTGTTTGCACTTCAACTTAAAACAAATGACTGCAAATGCTGTAGAAAAATCTGAAAATCTATTTTTCTGGTTGGATTTTGGAAAGGAGACAAAACAT
Source organism: Bathynomus jamesi (assembly GCA_023014485.1). Lineage (NCBI taxonomy): Eukaryota > Metazoa > Arthropoda > Malacostraca > Isopoda > Cirolanidae > Bathynomus > Bathynomus jamesi. Next base: position 43,860 of record JAJOZX010013788.1, on the reverse strand, counting down.
TCTCAACGTTCCGTAAGATGACATCCGGAGCAAAGTAGAGATAACGAAAACTGAGTTACAGTCTGAAATGACGGAAGATCTTGACGTATTAACAAGAATTCTTCAGATCTGGTACGACAAACTTTCATCGAGTAAGAAGTCGTTCGCAGAGGATGCAACACATGGAAAAACGATAATAATACCATTGTTGATAAAGAGGAAATGATAAAAAGCATCGGAGATTCTGGTTCTACTTTGTGGACGAGTCTGACGAATAAAATTCGAGACCTGCTTCTGACCGATATACCACCAAACATAAGTGGTATAACTCTTTTCCTGGATGAGCATGAACGCCAGTTTTCTACGAAGCATCTAGAGAGAAAGCTTGAAAACGCTAACATCCTGATGTGGTGCTGGTAGTTTTATTGGATGTCCACAGAAAAAATTTGCTTTCTTTCGCAAACTGTTCGACTTTAAAGTAAAATTGGTTCATGGCAGTTGATGGGTCGAGTGATTGGGGCATATGTTAGTGATTTTGATGTGCCACAAAAAGTCGCCTAGTCGTTTTGATTCATATAAAACGTGGCTTGAAGCACAGCGAAGGATGAAATAGGATGACTGCATTTACTTAGAGCTTTAGGCACAATCAAAGCTAAGAAGAAGCGATGAATGATCGTTCTAGGGCGGCTCATAAGGATTACGTTCTTCCTCTTGAAGCATAATATGGCTTCCCGAAGCTCATCTGACAGACTCTTCACTTAGAATAACGGTAAACTCCTGGGTTTAGTTGAACTAAGGGGTTCCAAAAACATTAGCCCCCACATTTGCAGCTTACATGTTTACTTATATCGAAATAGTTTTTAGTGATTATAAAAATATATAAAATTCTTTATTTATTGCAGGTATTAAAATTACTCTAGCTGATAAAGTGATAATGTAATGGCTTCTCAATTAATTGGTGATTCGGAGAGGCAACGTGTGATAGATCGCATACGAGCAATAACATTTCGGGAAGCTCGTGATGCTGGAGCCACCTTTATAACACGTTCATGGGTTGCCAAAAGTTGCAAAGAAGTGAGGACTTCGTCAAAAGAAATTGGAATAAAACTTTGGATGAATGTGAAATGGATACAACCAAATATGGGCGCCCAAATTTGCCACTTTCTCAGGAAATAAAGGACATCATTGAAAGCGGTACGTGTAAGCGGAAAAACAGCTGTGCTAAACTTTCTAGAGAGATCGAAGTGTTGAGAGGAAAGATCGTTAGTGGTGAGATCATTTGACTGTACCGTCATAGGCAAGGTTTAAAGCCTTGGCATGAACTTCCAAAGCCAAGAAAAACTCAACTTAACATCGATGACAGAATGTGGTTTGCCCATTATCTTGAAGATTGGGATGTGGATGATTTCATGCATTTAGCTGTCTCCGATGAATTTTTCGTTTACGTAACACGTCGGCCTAACTACCAAAATGATCGAGTGTGGGCCACAACACCAGATGAAATCGATGACAATGAACATTATCGCGAATTATTAAAAAGTCCAGACTGTGTTGGTGTGTTTGTTTTGTTCACTGCAAAGAAGCTCATATGGGTGATGAAACCAAATGGTCAGAGTTGGGATGGACAGTATTTTCGTGATATTATTCTATCCCAGCATGTCATTCCTTTTCTAAGAAACCCAAACAATGTTATGGATGTCGATCAGGTCACACTTCTGCACGATAAGGCCCCCTGCTTTAAGGCATTAGCCACTCAACAGTTGTTGCAGAACCATGAGATCGATTTCTTTGGAAATGAAGAATGGCCAGGAAATTCTCCTGACCTGAACGTCTGTGAACACAGTGGATCAGTTATAAAAGACAAGGTTGAATGTCTCGTTTCAAGAACCTGCAGCAAATCGATTTTCGAAGGATACAATGACGCAACACATTGAAACTCTTTTACCAAATTTGCGTAACGATCAAGATCTATTCACGTCACTTTTGGCAAGCTAGCCAAAGCGAATTCAGGCTGTCTTGGAAGCCAATGGCGGGAACACCAAGTTTTAATTGTTTCTCATTAAATGCAGGATTAAATTCTCTTTTGTAAGGTATGTTTAGTTTTACTGTACCTCTAATGGTTTAGGCCATGGGCGGGGGGGGCTAAGGTTTATTGGAGCCCCGTACTTGGAGAATACGAAGAAGCGAAGTGATGAAGGACCACTTGCTTGCATGATTTCCAAGGATGTGACAAACACTACAGTGTTTTCTTTTTCATGATGTTAGCCCGACGGGGGTAACGGGTCACTCGCAAAGAGGACCCAAAATTATAGCTTCCCTCACCAGCTGTCTGCCAGTTGAGGTTTAAGTTGCAAACACAAATCTGATAAAAGAGTGCGGTGACTTCATTCAAAACTACATCGGCGTCGGATATCAAGGAACTCTGATAAAAGCCAAAGAAATTGCAGGAAATCTTCTTGTCAACCAGTGTTTAAGCCATTTTACGTATTCGTTGTAATAAACGCCAATTCAGATATGAAGGTGAAGATGAAACAGTAACGAACCCGAAAGCCACGTTCATATTTGAATAATATACGAACCAATATGTGGACCTTTGGGGATTTATTTATGGCCTGGAACGACTTCTTGACATCAAAACTTTCATGAAGCACTGCATGGAACTTCATCACGTGTTTACAGACGAATAGAGCTGGCTGTGACATTAACGGTTTTGACCTCTGCAAGTAGCTCGGCTTGGTATTTTGCTGCGAAAGGATTGCTGCGCTGCTCAACAACTTCTTCAATTTATTTTAAACAATGAAAGTTGTGACTACTTCCCAAACACCAGGGTATCACTCAGGATGCCCTTCTAAGTGGTGAATGGCGAGCGGAGCATCTCGAAGTTGAAATTCACAAAGACTTACCTACGATCAACAATTGGCGATGACAGCTCTCTTCGTTTTCCATCCTCTTGTTTACAGCATAGACCTGTCACATGCAATATCAGAATTTGCAGTGGCTAAGACTCGAAGAATCTCCTTTTGAATGTTTTTCTAATGTTTGTAGCTTTATAATGTAAATTGTAAATAAATTTAATTCAATTAACCAAACCTATTTAATTCAATAAAAATGTTGAAAATTGTATACCTAACAATTCTAGAATCCTTCGTTGAGACCACATTAAAACACAGGAGAGGGGGAGAGACGCCGAATACATTTGTTTGCATGAGGGTGCTATTTCCCCTTGTCTTTACGAAGGAGGTTAAATGACACGAACATTATTATTTTTCATTGTCTCCAACAAACCATAAGCCATAAGAATATATCAAAAGTCATTCTTATGTCGGGTAATCAAGTTTTATTGTGATTCATTATTCGTCCTTTGGATCAAACCATACCATGGGCAGTACACGTCGTATTATTTTCAACTCACTTTACAAAAAACTTATTCGAACTCAGTTTCAAAACATTTGAAAATGTGTGTTGCTAGATTATATAGAAATGACGGAGTATAGCCATTTTGACGTTGTTTGTACATCAGAAGGAGAGATAAACATCATTATACAATGATCATGGAACATGAAGGATTCTCTTTCACACTTGACCACAAACTGCAACTAAAGAGGAGCAATCTTAAAGTGGAGAGGTTCATTCATTTATTTCTAAAATTTAAGAATTATTTTCTGATGCAAAATCTACGATAGTTGTGGAATTTGTTAATTTTACCTTTTTACTTTTTTCGAATTGAAAAGTGGTGTAATTTAATGTGAGAAATGTTGTAAAAGCGCTTTATTGAATCATACCCCAAGTATTTTTCTGAAAACTACTTTTATTATGTAAACTTATTAAATTAATTGTTGTTTATCTACTTTAATATACTGAATTTAAAATCATGTAGATGATATTTTCAATTTTAATGGTAATTCTTATCAGTTTTAGAAAAATGAAAATACAAGTTTTAATGAAGTGTGAATTTTGCTTTTATAGTGCCCAAATTGAACATAATTTATATGTAATTTGTTTGTTTCAGTCATGCAATGAAGGCACTTTAAAAAAAAACATTTTAAAATACAAGCTGCCAATTACAACATTCTGATTATATTGATGCTGGAAAAAGAGGAAAATATGGTTCTCATTTCATTCAGTTTGCTTTCATTTTGAGTCTCAGTTGTTCACTCTGAAACGAGCTGGTATAAGGAGTTGTTGTGAGTATCGAATTAACTGACAAACATTTTCCTTCATTTTATTATTGTCACCAAAGTATTTCGTTGTTTTATACCAACTTAAAAACTACAAAAGGTATGTCTCAAAGTGGGCACTTCTTATAGGGATAGGGTTACCAGACGTCCGGCAAAAGGAGGATATGTCAGGTATTAATTGTGTCGTTTGAGCTTAGTGGAAGCTTAGTTTTAAGTCTGGATTATATCTAATTAAAAAGCCAGACAATATCAACATATTTAAAATGCTTGCCGGACAGAGGACATGAGATTGAAAAGGAGGACATGTCCTCCTTTTGCTGGACGTCTGGTAAACCTATATAAGGTTAATGTAGTTTTATGAAGAGGGAAGACGATTACTGTTTCGTTTCTTTTTTCTCAAAGTTTCCAATTTTTAAGTGTTCACAGTACCTTTCACCCATGCTGTCCCGCTTTCTATTGGATCAAGATGATCGGTGTGAATAAAACATAAGGGAAATGGAGGAATACATTTGACAGTGCTCCATATTTTCCATGTAAATATCACAATGTCATTGCAAACATTTAAAATGTGTTTATGTGTTTAGGAAAAAACTAGTTTCAATAATAGTTTAATAATAATTAATTTATGTGATACAAAAAGCTATTGTTGTAGAAAAGTTAGTGAGTAGTAATGAAATTAAAGTTTAGTTGTTCCTAAAAATATAGTATATTATGTATACAATATTACCTTTTTAATAATTGTAATGTTAAGCTTTCGTAGGATTTGTAAAAACAAGCAAACTCTAAACATATGTTTAAAATATAGTACGTAATAGGATTTTCTTTACAAAATATTAAAGATTAAGTAATTGTTTTTGTATTTAAGTCTCAGGTTAACGAACTATTCACGTTGTTCTTTAACTAGAATTTAAATCTAGAAATTTTGAGATAATTCCAAAATATAGTTTATGACGTTATATCATATTGGAAACAAAATATTCCCTTTGGCCAATAGAGATTTTAGTTGAAAGCACAGTTGTGAGTGTTCAGTTTGGCGACTGAAATTGAATCGCTGCAAATCTGTGGTCGAATTTTAAGTTGAAGCCATGTTGCATACCGGTTGGTGCTATCCAGTTTTGACCAAGGACTTATCATTATTCCTGAGGAATCTTTTTTCCCATGAAGACCTGTTGGGTGGTTGTTGTGACAGTTATTGTACCACCACCCTCCTTTATACCTCACAGCGCAGCTGGACTTTGCTATTGGGCAGTAAAATATTTGTATTAAGATTAAAATATATATATATGGCCCTTTTCCACTTTGTGTACCGTTTTTCATATAATTTATTTTTGATTGGTCATACAACCGCCGTCGATTATAACAACTTTTTAAGAGAGGTAAGTTCTTGATAATTTAACCTAACCTAACCTAACCTAACCTAACCTTCTGTTTTACTCTATGCTGTGCCTAACAGAAGCAAAGAAACACTAGAAAGTTGCATAACTGTAGAAAACGGTACATAAACTGGAAAACGTCCATATATGACGCGTTCGGTGGAGAAGGGGCGAACGCAACATTTTCGAATTATGCCACAAAATGCAGTTAAAGTTTGTAAACTTTAAACCTTTGTATTTTTCCGGTTTATTTAAATGTTGTATGAATTTGAACACATATTTGAGTAAAATATTGTTGTGTAATATGTCGATATAATAAAACGACAAGAAATTTTACAATATTATTTATTGATAGCTTCTGATGTTAACTGGTGTAATCCATTATTTGGTCCTCTTCGTCGAATGTTGTATTACCTGCTTCAACTGTTTCGGTTTCTTCCAGTTCCTTTAACAATCTTGTATAATAGTTCACTGCAGTTGCAGGCTTTAGGTCTGATAATTCTTTGAGATCTTTTAATTTTTCCTTAGTTATTGGCAGCAATTGGGAATACTTTGGTTGCAGTGTCTGCTGGGCTAGATTGAATAAACTGACACTGTAGGATTTTTTCCCTTTCTGCAGTCTGACGGGATGGCTATTATCTGGGGTTGTGCGGTATGCAGTAGATATTACGTAGCCTTCTTTGTGTTGAAAGTCAAATATTAACTTTCTTGCATCTGTAAATTTAGTAGTTGTTGATTTCCTAATGACAATGCACGTTTTTAGGACGTCAAAATCGAGAAAATCAGCCTGTTTCATTTCTACAACTAGGAAGCGCTGCGAAACGGCTGTAGTTATGGCCGTAACATAATCTTTTTTGGTGTAAATAATATTGCTGTAATTATTTTTTATATTTTGTTCAATTTGGCCAAATTGAGCATCACAGGGCATTGTCGAGTGACCAGAAAGTAGATAGATGTGTTCAATGTGAAGCAATGATGCTGAGTGAATTTCTCTGGGATACATTAAAACCTAAATTTTACCGTGAAAGAGTGCAGACTAACATCTAACTTTTTGCATAGGTAAAGCAAAGGTTTTAAAGGATAATTATACGACAAAAAACTCATTTTTCGAATTTTGTGGCGTTCGCCCCTTCTCCACCGAACGCGTCATATATTACATGTAGGGAGTGTAAGAGAAGACAAGGCCTGTTAATTTTAGTTTAGGAAATAGTAATGGGATGCAATATATTCATTAGATTTATTATGTATTAAAAATTAAATGATACCTAACAACGTTAAATATAGTTATAGCTCAAAACTATAAGAATGAATGAAAAACAATAAGTTAAAATGAGACACACCAGCTTTATCGTTGTCCATGTCAAATGTCGAGAAATAGTTACCATTCACGTAACTGAAGCGATCGTAGGCCGTACTTTTAGCATTGTAATTTGTTGCCGTAAGTTTGTATCTGAGGAGAAATTTAAATGTCACTTCAAGGTTTTCATCTCCAATAAATAATGAGATCATTGAGGCTGTTCTCTACTTAACGATTATCGTGCAATGTGACTTTACTGATTTTGTTCTGGGTAACGCCAAACGATTTTATTCAGTCTCTGAAAGACCTCTGTGCAGTAAAGGGGTGAGGGCCATTTTCTTAATCCTTTTCTGCACAGAGGTCTTTCCGAGACTGAATAAAATCGTCTCGCGTTAACCAGAACAAAATGAGTAAAGTCACACTGCACGATAAAGGATTAAATTAGTAAGACGAGAACAAACGTGAAGAGATTTAAATATGATTAAGTTCTTAAAATTTTAAAATACAGATATTTGCGAACAGTGAAAATATGTTTCTCACTTCAGTAATTGGACGGTTGGAAGTGAAAGTGATTCAAGTGCTTTTTTTACCGATTTTTTTTCTTTTGCCAAAAATGACAGAAGTACTTGAATCTGTACTCGGCACGCCGAGTGCATTCTATCAAAGTGACTCAAATAACTAAAATCTCACTTTGTGGGAAGAAGAAAACCGTGATCAAAGGTGAATCATGTAATTATACCACATCTGTACTTTTGGTGTTCTGAATGTACTTGAATCACTTCTACTTCCAAGCGTTAAATTACAAAAGGACTGCATTATTGCCACAGTTGGTAAGATTGCTTCAAAAAAAGAAACTGAATGAATCATTACTGTGATTCATGTACATGAAGTTGTGAATAAGTCATTCAGCGATTATGGATCAGTTCTTCATAAATTTAATATAATTTGGCAAATTAATAAGAAAAAGTGTAATTTGAAGAAATTCTTTTAAACAATTACTGTACCATTCTCAACGAAGTACAATAATAAATTATTGTGGAGAATTGAGATTTCTCCTTAATTATATGAATACACTAAAATAATTTTCATTATATAATATACAACTTCTATAGTTTACCTTCTTTATACAGTAGAATTATTGTGAAAACCAAAATAATACGCACAAAATTTCATTCAAAACTTCGTCATTTTCCTTCATTTGCGTATTAGCAGACTTCATTGCAAAAATGAAGAGAGAATGAATCATATTCCTTGTCAAAGCGTGTATTTATATAATGGCTCAAAATCTCTCGCTCATATATAAAAAAATAATTTTTTTACCATATTAATACATACAGAAATCTTCAGATAAAATGTAATTAAATGATTTTCATTCAAACTTTTGAGAATGCGATTCTCAGAATTTGAAGACTTCATTCATGTTTTGAGGTCTTAATTCTTTTAAAGATAGATGAAACTTGAAAATGCATTCATAATATCAATTTCTAGAGTGGTTCAAACTATCATTCATATAAAAATGATAAAGAATAAAATGTTACTTCATTTCCTCCGAGTCCACTTTGAACACATTCCACTCGCCCCAAATTTCTCTCCCGAATCCATCTTTGACTTCCATCCTCAGAATGTTGTTCCGATGGTGAGATAAAATATGCACGTTTTCATTTCCTTTTGATAATAATAAGAAAAGTCATTGTGATAATAAAATTAATTAAGATTAAATTAATTATTCGACAAAAGAAGCTTATTTAAAGAAAAGTTTAAATTAATCCAATTCTTTAATTAAAATAATACGAAATAAGCAAGGACGCATAAATTGTGGTGCCATCATGAGGTAAATAAAATAATCGACCAAATTATTTACATAACTATTAAAGAGGATAACTATATAAAACAACTATAATATCTAATACAAACATTCCATAACGTAAAACAAGCTCTATTAATAATGGGGATCCTTTACTGAGAGATAATTGGGGTGAAGTATATAAGACCAAATGGGTAAATGAAGAATAATCAATTCAAAGAAATTATGTATAACGGACTCATTACTCTTCTTCTTTCCCTTCTCAGAACTGGTGAGGGAAAAATCAATGATTACATGAACAAAGCCACAAAGCTCTCAGTTCTCACCTAACCAATGCTCTTCGCCTGGCATTCCGAATCCCTTCTTGTAATCGTCCCAGTTCCGAGTAAAGTTAATTGGCTTCGACACATTGACTCGGGAAAGGAAAACAGTCCATCCACCTCCGTCGGTTTCCATGTCACAATATACATGCACAGGGCGGCTACATTGACATCTAGAAACAAATAATAGGTCATAGTCGAATCTCCTTTACTATAAACACGGATTTTGAACAAATGATTCTTTTAATTAAAAAAAATTGAAAATGTAATGCATTATTTCATTCTTGGTAATTGTAAAAAACACAAAATATATGAAGCCAATTAAATAAACGATGTTATCAAAGGGTTAAAAAGAACTTAAGGGCTACAAGTAAAACAATGAAATCACTTGAAAGGAATAAAGAATGAAATAGGAAATTTTATGAAATTAATAAAGGTGATGTTAATGCAGTAGAAAGTTACCGTTTTACCTGAATGGATATATCTGATAAATTCCGCTTTTCGTATCTCCTGCGACAAGAATTTCGGAGCAATCAGTAGGTCTTAGGAAGAACAAATGAAAGGCATGTATACATAAAAAGTATTAAAATTTCACGAAATGTATTTTATTCTTTAATTAATTTTAAGATTAAAATTATTAAATCTTTGCTGAAAACAAAGAAAAAGAAGAATATTTTTATTATGGAAATAGATTTAGTTCATCTCGTGTGTCTGCCATTACCAGTTGCCTACATTTCGCAAAAGTAAATTAATTATGTGTTATTTTTCCTAATGTGGAATTAAGCTTTAGAACTTGATCGTAAAATTTAGTTACTCCTCTTTAAACTTAAACTAACCGAAACGTTGAATCTGTGGGTATGTAGAAATGTCGATCGCCGAAGTAGGGTGAAATACCCCATCCTCCTGAGGTCTTCTGACTGAATCAAATGAGAAATCATATATATAATTAACTAATATAATGTAAATACAGTTAAAATAAATCCCATTATTAAATTAACTAAATTGGTGCCTCAAAAATAGCATTATATTTATCTGTTTAATAATATCGACGTCTCTAAGTGATATATTTTGTTAATTATTATTAAAAACATTTAAAAGAAAGTGACCAACCTTGAGTTACTTTTGTCTGGAGTTATCGATTTTAAATTAGGTCTCAATGTTGATATTTTTGAAAGTGAACTTCCAAAAGAGCCGAAGCTGAAAAGGTCGCTGTCGAAAAAAAATACATCATAACCTATTTACAATAATTATTAATTAGATATACATTTTTATATATTGTCATCGACTATTACTTGTATTAAAATGATTATCGATAATGAATAATGAAAAAATAGGCCTTTTATCATGTAATGAGAAGCATGAAGTAAATATAAATACTTTAAATAATGAAAAGTGAAAACCTAAAAATTTCCATTCACAAGTAGGTCATCATGAAAGAACACTAATATCTGACCATTATAAGAACTATTAACGAATTAAGATGAGAAATATCAAATTCCTCATAAAAGTTATTCATATTGAACGTTCAAAATGGAGATTTCGATTAAGATTAAATTTCATATAAAAATCACAAATATATTCTTAATCTTATCTTCTGTTTTCATTATTAAGGAATTTGATGATCAAAATAGAATTACTTGTTTGCTTTAGGAATAAAGTTTGGGGATCTTAATCCGAGGAAGAGATTCTTTATTTCCAAAAACATGCGTTTCATATCCTGATACAACGTCAATTGGTGTTGCAGAAGGACGTTTTGAAGTGGGGCTTCTGAATCCACGTTCACAAGTACATCTTTGTTCACGCCAAATGCGGATAAAACTGAAATAAAATCAAATTTTAATATATCTAAACTTTTTCTTGAATAAATTTAAATAAATTTAATTGTAATTAATAAGTCCTATTTAATTACAGTTTAGGTTTATACCAAGTAAGGACAAATCCACTTTCACCAAGATAATTCACCAATATTTTTTTAGTCTTTTCATACGAATTCCTGAAAAAGTGAAAAATACAAAAGTCAACAAGCTCATCACTTTCGTCCAATATGCCATTTTTTACACTCCTCAGGTCATTAATGGAGGAAAGTTCTTATAAATTACTGAAGATATTATATCATTTATAACAATTATGTCAAAGATTTAGAACGAAACATTTACAAAAAATGATTTATAAATATATAATGGAACGGAGCAAACATAATTTTATGATAGAATAAAATAAAAAAACAATAATGTCTAATGTTGGGAACATGAACCATAATTGTTACAAAGGGAAAGAAACAATGATGGATTCAAACTTTTTTTGTTCAACTTAAACAAAGAATTAATTGTAATAATTTTTTAGGAGGTGTCCATTCCGGAGTTTTCACTCTCTCATTTCATCCAAATGCAATCTAGGAAGGAAGTAGGAAAGTAAGAAGCTTTTGATGGAAACGTAGAATGAATTGATGGAAACGTAGAATGAATTGATGGAAACGTAGAATGAATAGAAACGTGTTTTATAAAAGTAAAACTATAAGAACTTTGCAGCAATTTTGCCTTCAAAATCTCCAAATAGTTTGCAAATGATTGCAGGATATACCACAATGTCTTCATTCCTTTTAATTATTATTTAAAAACCCAAGTCTTTAAATATGAAAATTTATTGTAATAATAAATACATATACAGACAATAAATGCTAAAAATAAAGCATTAAGCTCATGTCAATCGGACGTTTTTTGACGCTGATTCGTTTGCAGCTAACAAGCGATTATTGTCGTTCAAACATTGATCGAGAACAATGGTTAAAAAATGGCGGACTCTGAGCAGTGTAACACTGCTTTGCTCCCAACCGCTGGCATCAGGTGGAGTTGAGTTTGCTGCTTACTCTTTTTCTGCTCTGGCTCAGGTGACCTTTGGGGCACGTGTATATTTTAACTCCAGTGAAACAGAACATACAGATGAGTCCACCTAACTCATATACTGTACATGCCTTATCAGAAACTCTCACCAAAGATCGAATCCCTCAGATTATATTTATTTCTATGTCTTAAAAGCTTTCACAATAATAATTAGCCCACAATTTTTCCACAGTGAATTTAAGTTGTTTTAAAGTAAAAGCAAATTATGTTATCCAAATTATTTCTCGAAATAAAGATAAGAAATTGTTTTCTAAAGGTAACAAGGAGAAGAAAGTATTTAATAACATATTGTGTTTGCCATATCATAACAATTTAATTCACTTCACTCATGTCATTCCAGACGTGGGAATTAATATTATGTTAACTTTAAATTAATTTGATCAAGAGTTTATTCATTTGTAATAACTCTGTGAATGTCCTTGTACGTATTTATTCTATTAAATGTAATTATTGTAATTTAGTATATATTGGTGAAACAGGCCAAACTTTCGCTATTAGAATCATACATCATAAATATTGTATTCGCAAAGCCAATGCATCTAACGCCATACTTGCTCATGTACGTAGCAATAATCACGGAATTGAGTGGAATAATTCCCTGAAGACGAGTTGAAAGTACTCGAAATAAATATTTCATTTTCCTGAGAGCTATGTATTTCTTAGTAAAGAAGTTCACACCCTAAAACACGGAAACTGCTACTCGAGAGCAAAAGTTGATTAAAGCTTGCTGAAGTTGCTTAAAAGTAATAAAAAACTACGGGAAAATTATTAAATGCCCAGCTAACCGAACGGGCATTTACTTAACCTAACCGGCAGTCAATTAACCTAACTATTGGTTAGTTTTAATGTTAATATATTTATATATATATATATATATATATATATATATATATATATATATATATATATATATATTATTTTTGACTGTACAGTAAATATGTATTACTCGAAGGGTAATAACAGCTTCCGCAGGAACTACCAAAGATATCGTGCCCATTGTAGTATGCTCGAATTGGAGTTGAACCCGGAATAAATTACCCCCCAAACATGTTTGGTATCGTTGGAAGCGCAAATTTATGTAAGTTAAGAAAATCATATGCCTCAATTTGCCTCCTTTGGGGAAAAAAAAGGTTTCTGCATTTGAATTGAGGGGGTCCAAGACAAAAATGAGCCCTAAATCACAACATGTCAAAAAAAGACAAAACTATACTAATCCTCAATTTACTTGTTTGTTTCAGGACATTCTGTAATGAGTGACATGGAAGCTGCCTCTCAATCATCTTCATCGGCATCAAGCACTGTCCACGTAATCAACAGTGATCACTGTGTGAATGAAGTGCCGACGGCCAGAAACGAATTTAAACAAACTACAAAATGTTCAGCAGAGAGGGATACAGACCATTGTGTAACATATAGTATCGCAGTTGAAGACAATGTTCTGCATAAATATCTCACAGAAACAAGGTTGGAAAGCGTAGGTCTGAAGATGCAACGGGATCTACCGGTATAGTTCGGCGAGTTCAAACGAGAGGAGGAATTACACAATTTGACTGGAAAAATAACTGTCTCTTCTGTGAACGTCCATGTTATTCTGACAGAAAACATGTCAAACGAGACAAAGTAATTGAAGTCTGAACTTTTCAAATCAGAGAAAACCTGCTGAAGGTTTGCAGCGAATGAAATGATGATGAATGGGCATGCAAGTAAAGAAGCATGTGCTAAGCTGCCATGACCTTGTCGCAGCTGAGGCTCAATATCACAAAGCATACTGGAGCTACCAACAAATTATCCGTGGGTATATGCCAAACTTTGCTGAACACGTCTACCACACGGCTCGGCGGAGTGATCGATACTGGGCAGGCCTATGGTCAGATCTGATAATTGAGCAATGTCTGATGAGTTCGCTGAAAAGTCTCGGAGGACTTGCTAGAGGAAGGGGTATCACTGAATCAGTGCGCCACCTGTGGGTCAGCAATATGCATCGGTGTGCTCCGGTTCACAACGCCATGAGCAATTTGACGGGCCAGCACCATCAAACTGGCGAGTAACACATCGAACTAGGTGCTAGCGGAATCAAGCTTGAGAACTCCGACCTACAGAAGCTGATTGAGTGGTTTGATACGTACGAGCCATTTAATCCTAATGAACCACTGCTGAGAAGTCTTGCGTCGGGACTGACTGCTGTGGAAGGTGATGGAGTTAATTGCGATGACGCTGAAAACATAAGACGGATCATTCAGCAACGCCTTGACAATGTATGCATTGAGGAGGCCAAAATGAAACGAAATGACAGAATCCGTACACTGGAGACCTTACGTCCGGGTGTAAAAACTGATGACAAGACCGTACACATTGACCCGTTGATCCTGTTCACACGGCTAACAGCAATGATTCAGCGTGAGAACAATGTTCCCGACACATTCTTCTATGAATTGACCCCAGAGCCAGTATCACTATTTAATGATGGTATGATGAGGAAGCCGTCAAAATCAATGTTGCGGAATTATCTCCTCGATAATGTGGGATCGTCTTTTAATATTGAAGGCAATGTATGCATAGCTGATGGCGGGGCGTTGCTGTATAAAGTCAAGTGGCTATCAAAAGGAAGATATAGTCAGGTTATTGATCAGTACCTTGGCTTTGTGAAGAAATGGTATGGCAGATATGATACTGTGTGTGTTGTATTTGATGGCTACACAGACAGATGGTCCTTGAAGTCACACGAGTATCATCGGAGAGGCCAGTTGACATTAGCATTTCGGATAAAATGAATGTTACGTCTGGGAATAAAGCATTTTTCCGTAACCAACACAATAAGCATCAGCTCATCAACATGCTCAGCTCCCATCTTCGTAAATCAGGTTATGAGACTGTAGAATGCACAGGGGATGCAGACGTCACGATAGTGAAAAAGGCGATTGACTATGCCGCGTTGGGAAAGTGTTGTCGCAGCTGCAGATTACACTGATATCTTGGTATTACTAGAATACCATTGGAGAGAGGAGCTTGGAGAAATCTACTTCAGCACAGAGCGGAAGGAGAGAAAGATGATGAGACTGGTGAAATGGTGGAACGTTGGCAACCTGGCATCAACGATCCCGCAGCGAGAGTACCTACTGTTTGCCCATGCTTGGTGCGGGTGCGATACAACATTAGCAACTTACAAGAAAGATGGGTTGATTTTTTTTCATGAAATGAACCAGTCATATTTATTACCATGCCGTGCTTTCTCACATACAATATAAAGAATTGTGTCTGTACAACTGCAAAATCTCCTCAGGTAAAACCAAGATCCTACAACTACTTAACCCTCTATGGACAACTGTTACAAATTTCTAACCTTTCATATACACGCATTTCTAACTTAACTCAACAGAAAATTCTGTCCATAGAGGGTTAAGTGAGGATTTTTTTTATTGGGGTTGTTTAACCTCCTTCGCAACATCTAAGGTCATATGATGGAGTGGACCTACAGCTTTACGTGGGATCCGAACCACGGGTCGCTACATAATCTGGGCGCGGAGGACGGTCTCCCATCCAACTACTACCCAGACCCAATGTCGCTTAACTTCGCTGATCTCCGGGAAGCGGTGTTACGACATTGGCCACGACGTAGACCTTAAGTCTGAGGAGGTGCAACTGATTGGTGACCAGTTTGGTGAGTTAACGGCCACGCAGGACAACATTGGGCGCGCTGGATGTGACATGTTTGTAAAACTGTACGTTTTTACATATTTACTATAAATATTTATTGAAATCATGTAACTTATCACTTGAAAATACTTCGGTACTATATTAATTAATTTAATTTTATTTATCTATATTAATACTTAATTTATCTATATTAATTAATAATATTACTACAGGGTGGGCCGTAAGTTTCCATACATAGGAAAAATTAAACGTTTGTTTTTATGTTTCAGATACCCTAAGAATATGCGTTTGACGTAAGATCTTGTTTACTGATGAAGCAAATTTTTACGTCAATGGAGAGGTTAATCGGCAAAACATACGTTATTGGAGTAATGCTAACCCTAACTGGCTGAGTCCGACGAAGATGCAAGGTGCCGGTAAAGTGATGGTGTGGGCCGGGATATGGGTGACAGAATTATTGGACCAATTTTTGTCAGTGGAATCTTAATGCCGAAAGGTATCTTAACATGTTGCAAGAAGAGATTTTCCCATCCCTGCTAAACGAGGAAGGTAACTTCCCAGTTTACTTCCAGCAAGATGGAGCTCCACCTCATTATGGTCTTCACGTGCGTCGGTATTTGGATCAGCAGTTTCCGGATGCTTGGATTGGTCGGCGTGGTCCTGTGGAGTGGCCTCCCAGATCCCCAGATCTCACCCCCCTTGATTTCTATCTTTGGGGGCACTTGAAGGCCATGGTGTATCAGGAAAAGATACGAGACATAAATCATCTAAAGGAAAGTATCACCAACGCCATTACAAGCATAACGTCAACTGTGCTAATGCGTGTTCATCAACAGTGGGGAACACGTATTGAAATGTGTTTTCAAAACAATGGCAACCATGTAGAGCATATTATATAAATAAAAATGGTTGTCCATAAAAAAATGTTTATTTTTCCTATGTATGGAAACTTACGGCCCACCCTGTATATTAATTCACTTGCATTTCCAATTACATACCTGCATCCATACTATTAGATTTGATTTCATTTTGGAATTCTATGTCTGTCTTGTTACATATCTTTACAGCTACAAAGGTAAAGCAGACGATACATTGACAACCCTTCGTCACGCGAAATTCATAGAAAATGTTGCCACCTGTTCTGCTCTCGACCCCGGAAGTCTCCCACCATCAGAAAGAGCTGCATATTATCACGCATTAAGAGTTCATCTGCGGGTGTCGCAGCGCAAACACTTGCACTTAGAATGCCTGAAACCCAATGAATGGGGATGGGTCTTTGAAGGCAACACACTAATACCAGTGAAAACTGACCTTGAGACAGCCCCAGCAAGTCTCCTCAAGTACATCTGCTGCAACTGCAAGACATCTTCAAAGAACACCTGCGGCACTCAGGCATGCTCGTGTAAGAAGAACGGTTTAAAATGTGTTTTTGCATGTGGTAACTGTAGGGTCAAGCAATGCCAAAATCGAGTCTTAGTTGCAGATGATGCTGATTTGGATAGAGACATATTGGACCTTTCGAATAATGAATGAATATTTATAGCATGCTTCGGTCATTTTCACTACACAGAGACAGGATAGTGCATTCTATTGTTATATATATATATATATATATATATATATACCAGAGCTGGGCACTTCCGCAAACTGCAAATTCCGCAATTGCGGAAGTATGTTTTTCGTTTGCGGATTTGCGTTTGCGGCAAAGTCATCGCAAATTAGTGAATTTGCGTTGCGGAACTAAGACCGCAAACGCAAATCTTTCCGCAAATTTCTTTACTATTTACTTGCAGGAGGTGTTTTCGTTCAATATAATATATCAATATATGTAGTATTTTTATTTCTTCTACAATAGTGATTTATTGTAATAAATTATTTAGCCTTGTTTTTAATAAAAACAAGGCTAAAACATTAAACATTAAAAAGACATAAAAACTTTTTATACCTCTTTAATGTTTTGGATACTTTTTATAGTTAAAATTGCAATTGCTGAATTTGCGGTTTGCGGAAGTGTTTGCGGAAGTGCCCAGCACTGATATATACACACACATATATATACAGGCAACTTTCGTACTATGATATGTTCTACAAAAAAGCTAGAAGTTTTGAATAAATTGAGAATTAATATAGTTTTCTCATATTTGACATGTTGGGATTTAGGACTCATTTTGTGTTAGACCCCCTCTTTTCAAATGTAGATAACTTTTTTTTGCCCAAAGGAGACAAACTGAGGCATATGATTTTTCTTAATCCACATAAAATTGCGTTTCCAACGATACCAAACTTTTTTGGGGAATAATATATTCCGGGTTGATGCCCTTTTTGTGCTATTCCGACGATACTATAGGCCAGGATATTTTTGCTACCCGTACGAATGGCGGATTCTCTGCTGGTAATAATTAAAATATTCCTTTTTTATAATGTATTTTTTGTTATAAATGTAATATTTTGTTTTAATATTATGTAAATGACCGTACTCATGATTTATTCTGTTTTATTTATTCTTTTATTGACTTTAATATGTAATTATTGATTGTTTAAGTAATTAACTCTATTCATACTTAATTTCACTTTGTTAATTTATCTTATTTTAATATTTTGTTAAATTTACATTTAATTCCAATATTAATCTTTTTAACTAAACACTTTAGATTAACATACTTATAAATTATTTATTATTATCTATTGATCACTCTACATTAATTGATCAATTAATAATTTTATTGTAACTTAATATATTTACCTTCGTATTTGACCTTACTAATTTATACACGAATTTTTTTATTCATTTATCCACCCATTTATCTCTTTATCTATCTACTGTCTATTGTCTCTTTATCTATTTATTTAATAAATTATTTATATTCGAATGTCCAAGATTTTAAAATTATTTTTAATTATTTTGTAAATGAAGCAGAAGTCTCCAACATTGTGAGGTGTCACCATTCTAATTTCCGGAGCAGCCTTGATGCCGCTCTACCCACAATTCTTACTAAAACCCACCTATTATAATTCAGTGAATTTAATGCACTCTCTCTTCATATATAATAATTAATAACTTAATCAATGGTAAATTAATGAATGATAAATAATATATTAATAACTCAAATTTCCCCCTCATTAACTCTATTATTATTATGTTAATAATTAAAAGTATTTAATACTAAATTTTTGACCACAATATATAATAATATATTATTATTATTATTAGAGTATATGTAAGTTAATATAATTTTATATTGTATGCATTCAAATTCCTTTAATCCGTGAAATTGGTGGCGGAAATTCCATTTAAAAGTAGACTTTTCACAAATAAATTGTCAGTTAATTGTTAACTAAAATCCTCCGAGATTTACATTTGACTCCTCAAAAAGGGAGGTCAAAACCCCATTCTATTCTCAACTCTAAATTTTAAATCATCAAATTTCAAAATATTTCTCATTCCTTTATTAAAGGTCACAATGGCATCAGTAATCCTGATCTTCAGGACCGAAATATCGGCAACTTTCGTCATGTAAGAAAAAACTCTGTGAAATGATCTTTCAAATGCAGCAAACAGAATTACTGTAAAAACTTAATTAATATTTTAAAAGGGATTCAATTTATAAACAAAATTTATCAAAACCCTACATTCTACATTCCTTTCTTTAGAGGATACACAGTTATTCTTTAATATTGTTTTCAAAATCTAAGTTTCATAATGTTCTTAAAGAATTTAACGGGAAAACATTTTCTCTTTATATTTTGTCATTGTGGAAATTAAGAAAAAATTTATCTCTTCAAAGTCAATTAAAATTACTCACTTTTGTCTTTAAATCCGCTTTTAAGATGTTAGAAAGTTAAAAGTTTAATTTACGTGACATTCTCCAAAATATTAACAACAGTTTGTGGTTCAAATTAAATGTAATTTTCATCATAAACTCTAAATTAATATCAGAAGTAGAAAAATAAATTTTTTTACCTTAAATACTATCAAGAGAGTGAAATTAATTTATTGTGAATATTGTGAGCTTAAGAATTGGTGGAAACAAATCGTTGGTCATAATGTGATTTTTACCTTTCTTGAGATTTTGGTGACCCGCTTCGAGATTCCTCTCCAGGAACGTGTCCAAACGACCAGAAATCTTGCGAAGAAGTTTAAAATCTTTTTCAGGAATTGAAAGAGTCTGCATGTAAGGAGGAAACACAAGTAAATCAGAAAAGATGCACTCGAAATGGGATTAGTATATATGGAACTTCAACTCGACATTTCACTTTTTTATTTATATTTTTTAGGCTATCTGGAAAAGAGGATAAAATAATTATTTGTTAAAGTTTAAACCAACCAAAGTTTAAAGTTTAAACCAACCAAAATAATTACAGAAATTTAAAGTAAAACTTATGAGAAAGCTTAGCTGAATCGGATCATATGTAGAATTCGGACCCCAGGTAACGGTAACCCTAATGGAGAATACAGACCCCAACTTTCCCCTAATGTAGAATCCAGACCCCAACTTTCCCCTAATGTAGAATCCAGACCCCAACTTTCCCCTAATGTATAGATTATAGAAGCCAGACCCCAAACGAATCGTATAAGGACATCAATAAACAATTTAAAGGTTCATAGAAAATTTTATTATTATTATCACAAATAAAAACCATTAAAATCACACAATTGTAAAATCGGATCAAATGTAGAATTCGGACCCCAGCCTTCTTTAGTTAGCTTTATAAGGCTAACTAACGAAAATATCACGACCTAACCTAACCAATCGTTAGGTTAACTGTACGCCCTTGACGATTGGTTACGTTAGGTCATGATATTTTCGTTAGTTAGCCTTATAAAGCTAACTAAAATGGTATCACAAAATTGGAAAAACGTATTGTTTATGTGTCTTTCATGCCACATAAATTCGTCTAAGTATGAATTTAAGTGTGATCTCCTACATCCATGCATTGATTTAATAAAACTTTTTTGGCGATTCCAATAGCTTTCAATAGTTTGTGTGTGTACTAGAGTATTTATATCAACAAAACAAAGCGAAGCGTAGCTTAAACATGGCCTCGGATGTTAAGGCAAATGTAGAAACTCAAATAGTTAAAGAGTAGCTTAAACAAGCCAAATGGAGAATACAGACCCCAACCTTCCGCTAATGTAGAATTCGGACCCCAACCTTGGCTGGGGTCTGAATTCTACATATGATCCGCTGAATCAGATATGGATTCACTTCAAAACATAGTTAGAGTTGGACTAATTCGGTTATTTAAAATGATAAATGGGTCTTATGATGTGAATTATATAGGATGTGATTTGATAAGGATACAAAGTCAATTACAAGAAATAATGGATATAAACAGAAAGTTAAACGTTTGGAGAGAGTAATGTTGTGAGGCACTTCTTCACATCAATTTAAATTTGAAGTAAAACTTAAACTATCTCAGCTTTCATACATTAGAGAGTTTAGTGTTAGAAAATTGATTAGATATTTCATTAAACATTTCACATTAGTCTTTGAATGGATGAAGGAAGAAATGATTCTTTAACATAAAATAAGTAATTCTCAGTTGGACAATTTATTTTATTTAATTTGTCTTTTAAGCTTTTGGCTTTACTGGAATCTCAGGTTATTAAAGATAAAACATCAGTTAAAAGGTAGTTTTGATTAATAATATATAACTCTTGAATAAGAAATATTAATTAATTTAAAATATATAAACGAACGAATAGATGAAAATTAGAAAATGAATTTAGTTTTGTTTATGAATTTATTTCTAAAATAAAAATTACAATATTTCTTTTGTTACAATAATACTTTAGTACAAATAATATTATAATACTGTCAATTGAACTATGTATTTTATATAATTTTGTCCTTAATCTTTCGGCTTTACTGAGTTCTCAAATTAATGAGAGATAAATTGCATTATATATAAGTCACCATTAAATTATGATTAATGTACAAAGAAACTAACAGTAGAAATACAGTAGAAATCAATCTTAATTAAGTTATTGCTATAGATATGAAACCAATAAAGACAGTCATTATTGTAGAAATGATAATAATACAATCCAAAGAAATGAATGTTAGGCACGAGAAATGAATAATAATACAGAAATTTACATTTAATTATTATCGATCTTTATCAGTATTCCTTTATTAATTGAGATTTCAACTTGTTTTTAAACGAAATATTTTTTTATATCAGCACTTAAATCATCCCATATTTTAAGTCCATCGAAAATGGGTAATTTCTGAGATGAACACAATCTAAATTGAGGAATAACGTGCTTTCATCTATTTCTAATTTGATATGAGTGAATTTCTTGATGAGTTACAAAATAATATTTATTTATCCAAGGTAAGTTAATGGTTTTGTTCTTATATTTGTAAATGAAAATAAAATGTGTCACTTTGATTACATCTTTGATCTTTAATAGTTTTACATCTTTTAAGAATGCACTTCAATGATCACAGAATTCACAATATATATTATATATTTTATCCTATTTTTAACTAATTTGGGAGCCCCTTAAACACTAATCCCTAAAGGACAAATTAAATAAAATAAAAAGTCCTGTGAATAATTGTTCATTATATTATTTTTTAATGAAAAGCTAAATTGCTCCATACAGACCAACGTTTCTTCAAAATTATTCGTTTATTCTTCTGAACTGATTATGAAACGAGTTTAGAAGCCGTTAGAAAATATTTCCTTTCAGAATCGATTTTGAATCAATTATATTCACTTTCAAAATATAATTTATTAGAAAATTTGTCAACATTTGAAAAATGGACAATTCATTTTATTTTAATCTTTTCAAATGGAACAATTAAAATTTAAAACGGTATTTTTTGAACAACTTTACTTTACAGTTTAAGATGACACAAATTGTAATATTTTAATATTTATTTTTAAAATTAAGATTTTAAAATTTGAAAAAAATAAAAGTTGATTAATAAAATAATAAAAGTAAGTAGACAGCACCCACATACCCACATACCCACACAGGACCTACAAATCACACTTAACGCTCTATTTTCGCCACCGTTTGTTCAGTGTCGATAAAAATAATAATAATTATAGTAGTAGTATAATAATAATAATAATAATAAATAAAATGGCGCACCAATGACTATAATATTATCTTATATTTAACACAACATTGTAAGATTAATATTCACTATTGAAAAACTTGAATATATTAAATAGTTTTTATTAAAAATATTTCTTTCGTTATTTTCACTAAAATCTGTTTCTTCATTTAGTGATTGTTTTTTATTGTCTACCTATCTATTTATATATCTGTATGTCTATCTGTATGTGTGTCTATTCCTAAAATATTTTCGGGTAAACAAAGCGTTGAGAACAAAAAATATTTATACTTTCTTAATTAAACAACAATACATTTACCAATTTGATCATTAATAAAAACTAATCTCATGGTTATGTTTGTTATAGTAGATAGGAAATGTACTTACCACGCAACTGTTGATGGTTTCCTTCGAGTCAAACAATACACCACCTTTCACCCCAAAACAAAATGAGGCCAAAATTAAAATTAATTTCACAATCATTTTCACTTTTCTAATCACGAAAACGTTTATTTAAAAGTATTTTAAAAACAATAACTTTTATAAAGGAAATAGAAAGAAGGTGATGCAGAGCAGTACTTAGGAATAAAAGTGTCAGAGTTTGTGAAGTCGAGGCTTTATTATACCAACAAAATGAAATTTGCACCCATGAAGTGAACGCAGTTATCATTCTTAATTCGTGTAAATACTCAGTGCTAAAGAACATCAGGAAACGCCTTTCTGAACTTCCTCGAAATGTGCGCAACGACATTAAAACTTTAGTGTATTGAGGGAAGCTTTTTTATGATAACAGTCAAAAGTTTACTTCCTATTTTGCAACGCATTTCGTGATTCGTTTATTCTTTAGGATAGAATTAGGTAAAATATTATTTAAAAATTAAAAATGATTATATTGGTAATTCTGTTTGTATAGAAACCCATTAAATATTTACTTTATTAAAAGGCATTTATGATTAAAATTAAATTGTTGCAATGAAACATAATTATATCTAATAAATAAATTATGGCATGTTTAGGACTGATTTAGAGTTTATAAGCCCTTCATCCTAGGTATTATTACGTTTCATTTGCGAAATTAAGCGACGATGGGTCTATTCAGAAGTTATATTGGTGACCATCATCTGCGTTCATAGTAAAAAGAGAACTGTGGCTCGGATCTCACGTAGTGCTGTAAGTCTCCTCCGTCACATGGCCTTTCCCTTTACGACGGAGGTCAAACGACAAGAAACACATTCATTTTTATCTAAAGACTCCCTCAAGAATTATTTAAGGATTATTTTTATTTAAAGACTTCCTCAGGTTCACTCAAAAGTCGTACTAGTATACACTTAAGTCACTTTTATGTGGGTTAATCAGTTTTTAATGCGATTCATTACTCGTTCTTTTGATCAGAAAATACCAATGGGTATTGCATTTCATATTACCTTCTATTCACTGCATAGAAAATTTATTCAAATTCGGATACAAAACATTTAACATGCCCTTTATAAGATTACTTATAAATCTGCGTGTCAGGGATAAAAATTCACGTCTATGTGTATATCTATGACAACTTAGCCCTTTTTAACCCTGACAGGCAGAAATTGCCCTATATAAACAATGTGACATCGTTTATACATTTGAAAGATAGACGGACATCATTACTCAAGGATCGTGGAACATAACGTATTCTCTTGCACACCTGTAAACAAATTACCCTTCCAGTCGCCAAATCAAAAGATCAGAACTCTAGAAAGACTTTTTGAGATCCAGATTTCTTTAAAACTGTAGAAAAATAGAACGTTTATACTTTGTGAAATAAAATTTACTGCAGGTTTTAGTTTGATTTCTTTGGTCTCTAATACTGATATTATTCAAAGATGGTTAAGTGTTTAAATGTGGGGCGAGTGGGGATTAATGTGGGGCTCACTTATTGCAAACTGGCACCGATGAGGGAATTCACAGAAAGTCATTAATTATACTTTTATTCTTATAGAGGCAAGAATGAAATGATTATTCTTAGTTAATTATTAAATATTAAGGAATTGATAGTTAGATAATGATGCTTGTCATTATTATATAACCCGGCCTTTCTCTTTCCGAACCTTTCCAGCCTTTCCTTCTGCCATGAACATCCTCCAGCCCTTTCCCACACTCAACTTATATAACACATCATTTGGGGATGTCCAGATGGGATATGGAGAAAGATAGCCTTCTGTAGGCCTACCTTAAAGAATGCAAGAAAGTAAAGTGGGTACATTAGGATGGAGTTTGAGGCCTACTTTATAATGCATATATATTTATATACATATCATTTTATAACAGCACTTTTGCAATCATAAATAGTTAAACATTTTTTTGTGTTTTTGCTGCAATAGAATGGGAAAATAGGTCTGAAGCTGTTAATCTCTTAATTTACAGGACCGCACACGATTGAAGATTAGTGGCCTTGAGCGTGGGTATATATCGACTATTTTTTTTAATTCTTACTTAAAATAAAAAATTACGGGAATACTATTTATATACGCAGTGTGTTTTGGGTGAGAGGACAATTCACTGTACACAGAATGGCTAGACGAATATTGCAATAGTTACAAACATGAACGTAATCACATGTAAGGACATTTATGTGAAGACTGACTGAGATGTTGATAGGGCATAGGTAGGTCAAAAATAAGTGAATGAAATGAATTAATTTAAATGGTTCCAAATAGAAGAGGTCAACAAAAATTGAAGATTATTCAATAATTAATAATCACAAGAATATATTAACCTAACATTATTCAATTCAGGCAAATACATGAATGAACTTCAACATGGCCAAACAACATTTATACGGCATAACATTAGACACAACGCACGATATAAATAATGTCTTGCAGACTGCAAATTCATTATTATTATACGAAACATCCGATACTGAAGATATCAGTATGAGGATTCCATATTCAAGGTTGGAAAATGTGAAAGGAATCAATTTACTTTATGACGTCATAGTCTATCAACTAATGCAATATAGTAATTTCACAAATAATATTTAGTCACTTAGTTCGGATATATAAGTCATTATAGGGAGTACTTAATAAATTTCGTGCTATACTCATTAAAATTTCTAATTCCTTACAAAACTTCTCAAATGAATTTTAATGTGAAACAAAGGTTGTTTAAAGTCTCATCATTTCCTAAAGCTCAAAAAGTGTACGAAATTTGAGGGAAGCGTTGAACATATTATTAAACTGGACAATTGAATACAAATTTTAAATGAAAGCACACTTGTGAATGTTGAGTTTGGTTACTGAAATAATGCTGCTGCAAATTTGTGGTCGAATTTTCAGTTGAAACCATTATTGCATACCGTGTTAGGGTGTCAATTTTAAGGAGCAAAGTGAAATCTTTAGATTTTCAAAGACTACTAATGACCAAATGGTGCATTTGTATGTGCTAAATCGAAATATGGCTTTAAAATCTAGATTTAACCATTCCTAGCTGCTTATATTTGAAGTTGAAGTTTATGAAAAATCAGCAATTTTTGCAAGTATTTATTTTTTATATAACTACATTTTACATACATTACATACAATTAAAGACATTTTGATTGTATTTCAATATTAAAACTTAGAAATATAGATAGGTTTCTTGAACTTTGCCAAGGATGCCATGTCTGCCTTGCTCTTGTTCCTGGACATGAGCTCCCTACTGGCCACCTGACACTGATGTACGCCTACCTCCTCTCTTGTGAGTAAACATGTTGTGCTGCTTCAGTTGTCATCCTTACACACCTCTCTACTGACTGTGTGTGTGAGGGCCATGCAGTGGTGAGGAAGCAGGTCAGAGGAGGCTCAGTCACGCCAGATTTCCAGTCAATAAGCTCCGAGAGTTTGGTGGCATCTGGGTTGATGTCAGGAGTTTTCCTTGGTCTGACTGCAGCCTCCTACCTGTGTGTCTTCATATACTTCACCTGTGATTTCCAGTATCCTCTTCACTGCCTCCCTCCTCTCCTCCTCCACCTCACTGCACAGCATGTCCTGGAGCACAGCCTCTGTGTGTGCATACCAGGCTGATCTCTTCACTGTAGGCATCACTATTCCTATCACCTCCTTCTTCTGACTTCTGAGCAGCTCCAGCTGGTACAGTACATGCCTGGGACCCTCCACCCAGCTGTGATTTAACTTGATGTTGAACTAGTTTGGCATGTAGACTCCCACTATGAATTCCACAATTATCCTCAGATTCTTCAGGTTCCTACCCTTCAACCCATGTTTGGAAATCCACAATCTGCAGAATCTTAGAGCCGTGGTGACCCACCTTCTGTGACAGACTGGCCAAATCTCCAGGAGAGCTAGACTCTGAGGTACCTCTCCCGATCTGATGGCAGTGATGATTCTGTAGCCATATGATTGGTATGTGCTAATGTCCTTGACTACCTCCTGACTGAGATGTGGTACAGGAGGACCAACAGTGATCCTCGTGAAGTTTGGATTGATCTCCAGCTCAGTGGCAGTGTCTAACATCTTACCTAGGGGCCCAGATCACTTGTTGTTGCTCAATGTCTTGCCATCCAGTGCAGTCACCAGGTGTCTAAGACTCAGCTCCCCAGTGTGCAAGTCACAGACAATCCACACCAACTTCCTACTAAGCTTGGCCTCTACATAATGCATTACTCCTCCCTCCCAGCCAGTATTTACATTAGTACTGCAGGGGCGGATCCAGGAATTTAAGCAGAGGGGGGTCCCCCGAGGGGGGTCCCCCCCCTCGGTAGAAAATTTTCATATTTGAAGATAGCTTTAGATGGATTTGAAGTCTATTCCCGTTATCAAAATCCTGCTTGTTCACACACCCAGGCCAGGTCTGAAATGTCTCAGGATCGGACATAAACTTTTTTTCTTTATTCTTTTTAAGGAAATTAATTTTGTGGCAACCGGGATACATGTACCTTAAGCCATTTTAAGTCTTCAGGTCTTATTTTTCATATATAGGAGCAAACAAACGCAATCTAAAAATTGTTGGTCACCGTGAGCAGGGGGGGTCCGGACCCCCTCGACCCCCCCCTGGATCCGCGCCTGTACTGTCACCTCCTCTGGCCAAAAAGGTCTGGTCTGCTCTTCTCTCTCTTAGCCAGTTCACCAGATGATCAGCAATGACTTCAGCATAACTTCTCTCCTCTGCAGCTTCCTCTGGTACAAAATGCCACAAATATTTCCCATCTGGTTCATTACACACTGTGTAGTGTTCTTCCTTAATGAGGCCAGGAAACTGCATGTCACTGCCCTCTGTTTCCATCATCACTTTGGTGTCATCTCTTTTCCCATCAAAGGAGATACAGGTGATGCCATTTTCCCTAATCTCTTCATCAAACTTCTTGACCAGTTCCTTAGTCAGTCTCTCCTGAGCTCTCCTCTCCTTGTTGTGGTCAATCACCAGTGGTGTGTCAAACTCTGTGAAAAGACCAGCATCAATCCAGGCAGCAGTAGCAATTTCTGCACTCTCTCTCTCAGCCCAGTGTGATGTCTCAAGCTAGCCAGAGCTATGTTGGTGATATCTTTAGTGTTGTATTTCTTCTTCTTAGCCACAGGCAAGGAAGAAGTTGTCGCAGCCTCTGGTATGAAGTCTTCGTCCTCCTCTCTCCTCCCTGCCCACTCCAGTATATCTCCAGTCTCCTCCAACTCCATCTCCAGCAATGACCCCTCCCTCAACTCCTCTTCTTTCTTGGCTGATTCCTCTGCCTTCCTCCTCCTCTTCTCCTCGGCCTTCCTTCTCTTCTCCTGTCTCTGCAGCACTGCTTCCTGTCTCCTGGTCTCAGGGTGATCAGTTAGGCCAATCTGGTGTGCCCCCACACTTCC
The DNA here is from genome assembly GCA_023014485.1 of Bathynomus jamesi. NCBI lineage: Eukaryota > Metazoa > Arthropoda > Malacostraca > Isopoda > Cirolanidae > Bathynomus > Bathynomus jamesi. Next base: position 15,463 of record JAJOZX010013788.1, on the reverse strand, counting down.
CACCTTTTCTCCTTGACCTTTAATGAAGGCAAGCTCCTGCACTGGTATCTTCTGCTCGCTCCTGCAGCTGCAGTCTATGTGAACCTCACTGTTGCAGACAGGGTTGCACCCAAGCTCACTTCAGCTCCTGATCACACAGTGACAGGTCAGGATGTCCACCAATTTGTCCAGTTTCATCATGAACCTATCTTTGACCTCTAGCTCCACATTGCCAACGGACACCTTCACTGTCTCATCCCACAGTGCCTTCACTTTAGCCCTGATCCTGACCCCAGTGTTGATTACAGGTCCTGTGAATAGAGCGTTGGCCTTTCTCCACTGAGCCAGTAGCCCTTGAACAATACCGTTGTTAATCAGGTCATTAACTGAGTAATTCCTCCTGTCTTCCCCACACATCTCTCTCCTCAACAAACCATACCTCAGCAGATCTCTGGTTGTGGGTAGCTCAGCAGGGGCAAGTTCCATCCCAGTCCCCACCAAATGACTTAGGTAACAACTTGATTTGCTTCGGGTTCTGATTTCTTTCTGACTCATCCTGTGGACCTGTGAACAAAAGAAATGTCACTGAAATTTGGATAGGCCTACTGACTATGATTACATAAAATTAAGTTAATTGAAATTCTTAATAGCTTCCTATAAGCTCAGATAAAAGGGTGTGTTGTTATAGGTACAAGACTTAATTATTCAAAGTAATGACAATTTCATATATCTATCATATCAAAATATACAGAAAGTTTAGGTCACACATAACATTTCGAATAATTTGAATTACACAATATTTACATTACGAAGTAATCAAAATTGTTAAAAAGGAGGGAAAACACATGCATTCACAATCAAAACTCCAGCATTTGTGACTATGTGAAACTTATAAACCATATTGCACACCAAAAATAACCAAAGTTGACCACACATATCAATGGCACATTGATATACGATGCTGCAGTCATATTTAGGTTATATTTCAAACCTTTATGGTCAAATGTAAGTAGGTAAATGGCTTTTTTAAACAATACTAAAGATATTTCTAAGTTTGCTAGATAATATGACATCATTTGAGCATTAGTAGTTTTTGAATTGTGTGGTGTGGTGCTATTCAGTTTTGACCAAGTTGTTATTCTTATTCCTGTGTTATCTTTCTTTGCATGAATACCTGTTGGGTTGTTGTGGTGACAGTTATTGTACCACCACTCTCGTTTGTACATTTAAGCGCAGTTTGCCTTTGCTGTAGAACAATAAAATGTTTGCATTATAGATAATATTTGCAAATAAGAGAACAGACACCCACATTTATAGACACAGATCTTCAAACCAAATATAACTAATTGAATTCCACACAACATTTACGAATGTGAGCCTCAAAGCTTTACACACAAAGGAGGTCGAATTATAATTTGATGTAAACATCGAACAAATTTGTTCACTGAGAAAGTGTCGATCACACTTTATTTGGTTTAAAAGTTGTCCGCGTGACGATGGGTGTAGCGTATTAGTGAAGAGTTCTAAGCTACTCCCAGCGTTACGCCTCGTCTCCGCAGCACGCATAAACAAAATTTAGGTAGTTCACAATTTATGATGTTCGAAGTAAAAAATAATAAATAATTTTGTTCATCTAGATTCTACTCAGACGACGCTTGTACAAATTTTTATACTCTTTTGTGAAAAGTAATTCAAGCCATACATTTACAAAAATACCTCGGCCATAAAAATTGTCCCCTCACCCAAAACACAAGAAAGTGAATGAGAAATGATAAGTTCTCAAAAACATTCAATCATAAGTCACTCAAAATTATTTCGTGCAATTCTGCAATTGATTTGCACGTTACTGAAAAAAATATACTCATATATATATATATACTAGTGTAGTGGTTAGCATTTGTTCATCCTTCCACACAATAGAAATTGGTTGTTAGATAAATGGTTACCCTCGCTAGGTACCCAGTGGTTAAGACAGTGGATTGTTGATCGGGAGGTCGTGAGATCGAGTACGAGCGAGGACTGTGCAAGTTCTGTTCACCCGTGATTCGGCGTGGTTCGAATTCCACGCGTTAAACTATAGGTTTAAGGTGGAGTGATAAGCTTGACCTTCTTTCAAAATGAACAATTCGTGCGGAAGCAAAACCAAGGTTAAACAAGGTAATATATATACACTACGTATATAAATAGTATTCCCGTTATTCTTTATTTTTAATAAGCATTAAAAAATAGTTGATATATACTTCAATTCAAGGTCATTAATCTTAAATCGTGTGCGGTGCAGTAAATGGAGAGATTAACAGCCTCAAACCTATTTTCCCACTCAATTGCATCAAAAACAACAAAAAATGTGTAACTATTTATGATTGCAAAAGTGCTGTTATAAAATGATATGTATATAAATATATGCATCATAAAGTTGGCCTCACACTCCATCCTAGTGTTCCCACTTTACTTTTTTGCTTTCTTTGGAGTAGGCCTACAGAAGGCTATCTTTCTCCATATCCCATCTGGACATCCCCAAAGGATGGGTTATATAAGTTGAGTGTAGGAAAGGGCTGGGAGGAGGTTACTGGCTCCATCAGTTACTTAATATTTAATAATTAACTAAGAATAATTATCTCATTCTTGCATCTATAAGAATGAAAGTATAATTAATGACTTTCTCTGAATTCCCTCATCGGTACCAATCTGCAATAAGTGAGCCACACATTAGTCCCCACTCGCCCCACATTTAAACACTTAACCATCTTTGAATAATATCAGTATTAGAGACCAAAGAAATCAAATTAAAAACTGCAGTAAATTTTATTTCACAAAGTATAAACGTTCTATTATTCTACAGTTTTACAGAATTCTGGATCTCAAAAGGTGTTTCTAGAAATTTGATCTTTTGGGTTGGCGACAGGAAGTGTAATTTGTTTATAGGTGTGCAAGAGAATACGTGATATTCCACGATTGTTGCGTCATAATGTCTGTTTATCTTTCAGATGTATAAACGATGTCACATTGTTTATATAGGGCCATTTCTGCCTGTCAGGGTTAAAAAGGGCCAAGTTGTCATAGATATACACATAGACGTGGCACTTTTTAACCCTGACACGCAGATTTATAAGTAATCTTATAACGGAAATGCTCAATGTTTTGTATCCAAATTTGAATAAATTTTCTATGCAGTGAATGAAAGGTAAAACGAAGTGCAATACCCATTGGTATCTTCTGATCAAAAGAACGAATAATGAATCGCATTGAAAATTGATTAACCCACATAAGAGTGACTTAAGTGTATACTAGTATGACTTTTGAGTGAACCTGAGGAAGTCTTTAAATAAAAATAATCCTTAAATAATTCTTGAGGGAGTCTTTAGATAAAAATGAATGTGTTTCTTGTCGTTTGACCTCCGTCGTAAAGGGGAAGCCCATGTGACGGAGGAGACTTACAGCTTTACGTGGAATCCGAGCCATGGTTCTCTTTTTATATATAACTTCTGAATAGACCCATCGTCGCTTAACTTCGCAAATGAAACGTAATAATAAGCAGGATGAAGGTCTTATAAACTCGAAATCGGTCCTAAACATGCCATAATTATGTTTCATTGCAACAATTTAATTTTAATCATAAATTCATTTTAATAAAGTAAATATTTAATGGGTTTCTATACAAACAGAATTACCAATATAATCATTTTTAATTTTTAAATAATATTTTACCTAATTCTATCCTAAAGAATAAATGAATCAGGAAATGCGTTGCAAAATAGGAAGTAAACTTTTAACTTTTATCAAAAAAAGCTTCCCTCAATACACTAAAGTTTTAAGGTCGTTGCGCACATTTCGAGGAAGTTCAGAAAGGCGTTTCCTGATGTTCTTTAGCACCGAGCATTTACACGAATTAAGAGAGATAACTGCGTTCATTTCATGGGTGCAAATTCCATTTTGTTGGTATAATATAGCGTCGACTTCACAAACTCTGACACTTTTATTCCTCAGTACTGCTCTGCATCACCTTCTTTCTTCTATTTCCTTTATAAAAGTTATTGTTTTTTAAAATACTTTTAAATAAACGTTTTCGTGATTAAAAAAGTGAAAATGATTGTGAAATTAATTTTAATTTTGGCCTCATTTTGTTTTGGGGTGAAAGGTGGTGTATTGTTTGACTCGAAGGAAACCATCAACAGTTGTGTGGTAAGTACATTTCCTATCTACCACAACAACCATAACTATAACCATGACATTAGTTTTTATTAATGATGAAATAGGTAAATGTGTTATTGTTGAATTAAGAAAGAAAGTATAAATATTTTTTGTTCACAACGCTTTGTTTACCCGATAATATTTTAGGAATAGATACACATACAGATAGACATACAGATATATAAATAGATAGGTAGACTATAACAAACAATCAATAAATAAAGAAAGATTTTCATGAAAATAACGAAATATTTTTAATAAAAACTATTCAATATATTCAAGTTTTTCAATCGCGAATATTAATCTTACAATATTGTGTTAAATATAATATAATAATTTAGTCATTGGTGCGCCATCTTTTTTAATATTATTATTATTATTACTATTATTATTATTATTATTATTATTATTATTATTATCACTACTATTACTATTTTTATCGACACTGAACAAACGGTGGCGAAGATAGAGTGTTAAGTGCGATTTGTAGGTCCTGTGTGGGTATGTGGGTATGTTGGTGCAGTCTACTTATTTTCATTATTTTATTAATCAACTTTTAATTTTTTCAAATTTGAAAATCTTCATTTTTAAAATAAATATTAAAATATTACAATTTTTGTTATGTTAAACTGTAAAGTAAAGTTGTTTCATACATAAAAAACATCGTTTTAAATTATAATTGTTCCATTTGAAAGGATTTTGAGGCGATTTCTTGATAAATTGAATTGTCCATTTTTCAAATGTTGACAAATTTGGTATAAATTATCTTTTGAAAGTGAATATAATTGATTCAAAATTGATTCTGAAAGGAAATATTTTACAACGGCTTCTAATCTAAGATCGTTTCATAATCAATTCAGAAAAAGAAACGAATAATTTTGAAGAAACGTTGGTCTGTATGGAGCAATTTAGCTTTTCACTGTGCAATAATACTATAATGACCAATTGTTCACGGGACTTTTTATTTTATTTAATTTGGCCTTTAAGCATTAGTGTTTAATGCTCCCAAATTAGTTAAAAATATGATAAAATATATAATATATTTTGATTTCTATGATCATTGAAGTGCATTCTTAAAAGATGTAAAACTATTAAAGATCAAAGATGTAATGAAAGTGGCACATTTTTTTTCATTTACAAATATAAGAACAAAATCATTAATTACATTGGATAAGTGCTGATATAAAAAAACATTTCGTTTAAAAACTTGTTTTTAAACATTTCGTTTAAAAACAAGTTGAAATCTCAATTAATAATGGAATACTAATAAAGATCGATAATAATTAAATGTACATTTCTCTATTATTCATTTCTCCTGTCTAAATTCATTCCTTTGGATTGTATTAGTATCATTTCTACAATAATGTCTTTGTTTTTATAGGTTTCATATCTATAGCAATAACTTAAGATTGACTTGTACTGTATTTCTACTATTAGTTTCTTTGTACATTAATCATAATTTAATCATGATATATATCATATAATTTACCTCTTAGTAATTTGAGAGCTCAGTAAAGCCGAAAAATTAAGGAGAAAATTATATAAAATAAATAGTCCATTTGACAGTATTATATTATTTGTACTAAACTATTATTGTAACAACAGAAATATTCTAATTTTTATTTTACAAATACATTTATTTAATAAATTATTTTAGAAATATATTTATAAATAAATAAAACTAAATAAAAAGATATTTTCACACTGACTTCACACTGACGTCATACTGACTTCACAATTTCGTTGTCCTGTCTGTCTGTCCGTCTGAACTGTAGACACCATGTACTTACTATTAGGGGATTCTTTGTTTCAACTTTTTACTCTTGCGCGTTAACATTTTCATTGCTGCGTTCTTTTCTATTGTTTTATTTACCGAATAATTGACCCCTCAACTAGTGAGGGTTCAATTATTCGGGCATTAAAACTATAGAAAAGAACGCAGCAATGGAACTCTTAAACTTCTCATCCGAACCCATTGTTTCAAGATTTGTAAAGCTTAAGATTTTCATGGCTGTGTTCCTTTCTATAGTTTTATTGACTGAATAACTACGCATTTGATCCAAAAATCCCGCGTCAAAATCCCGCGTTCAAAATCCCACGTTCAAAATGTCCCGCAAAAAGTATTTTTTAAGCAAATTTTTTAGGGATGAATTGATTTAGAATTTCAATATTATGTATAATAATTTCAATTTATTCACGATGTTTAATTGTTAAATATTAATATAATAAAATTTTTCTAATTTTCTTTGTTGTAACCATTGAAGAAGTTTAGTTTCAATTTGAAAAAAAAATTTGGTCTTAAAAAAAATACCTCAGAAATTTTTTGTTCCGCATGGGCATTTGAAAAATGTGGCAACCCTATGAATAACTGACACCCCAGTAATTGGTGGTGGTGCGGCCCCCCAGGTACTGAGGCCGAAGGTCCCAGCACCGCAGGTCTGGCTAAATGGGGCCGTAGGACCCACTTTAGCTTGTATATTGTTAATCATAACTACCTTTTAACTGATGTTTTATCTTTAATTAAACCTAGATTCCAGTAAAGCCAAATGCTTAAAAGACAAATTAAATAAAATAAATAGTCTAAGAATTACTTATTTTATGTTAAAGAATCATTTCTTCCTTCATCCATTCAAAGACTAATGTGAAATGTTTAATGAAATATCTAATCAATTTTCTAACACTAAACTCTCTAATGTATGAAAGCTGAGATAGTTTAAGTTTTACTTCAAATTTAAATTGATATGAAGAAGTGCTCACAACATTACTCTCTCCAAACATTTAACTTTGTTTATGTTCATTATTTCTTGTAATTGACTTTTTATCCTTATCAAATCGCATCCTATATAATTCACTTCATAAGACCCATTTATCATTTTAAATAACTGAATTAGTCCAACTCTAAGTCTATGTTTTGTAATGAATACATATCTGATTCAGCTCAGCTAGGATTACCATACGTCCGGTTTTTCCCGGACATGTACGGGATCACCTGAAGATCAGGGCCCCCAGCCTTCTTTAGTTAGCTTTATGAGGCTAACTAACGAAAATATCACGACCTAATCTAACCAATCGTCAAGTGCGTACAGTTGACCTAACGACTAGTTAGGTTAGGTCGTGATGTTTTCGTTAGTTAGCCTTATAAAGCTAACTAAAGATGGCTGTGGGCCCTGATCTTCAGGTGATCCCATGTCCAGAAAATGTGAATATTTATAACATTGATTTTTGAGGCCATAACACTTGTTCTTATTTATAGATACACAATATAGACGACATGTTGAGTATACAGTATATATAACACATTAATACAACATGAGTTGGTAGATACCCATACAGATACACCTAGGGTTGCCAGACGTCCCGCATTCTGCGGGACATTCCTGCATTTGATAAAAAAATCAAGCATTATTAATAGGCTGACCATATTTCCTTGAGACAAAAATGGGACATTGGGATGGCAAAAAAGGGACGGGGTTATGTAATATTCTGTATTCATGAAAAAGTAAGTACATAAACATATTGAGCTTACAATTATTCTTCAGTGACAGATACAAATATTTAGGTGGACGTAGTACTGTCCCGTTCAAAACGGTACGTATGGTCAGCCTAATTATTAAGCATTGTTTTAATATAATTTTTCTAATTTTGTATGTTGTAACCGCTGAAGAAATCTAGTTTCAATTTTAAAAAAAGTATGGTAACCCGAGCTCAGCTTTCTCATAAGTTTTAATTTAAATTTTTTTAATCATTTTGGTTGGTCTAGCCTCAACTTCTCCTAATTTATCAATGTCTTTTCTCGAGTACATGCTGTCAAACTTAGAGACTTAACTTAGAGTTAGTCTACAGTGTAACAAGAGTCCGAGGCCTAAGGCTATGCTCTTGGCTACAGGTTATACTTCTTAATCTTAGACCTATCCTAATAAGGGAAGTTAATAAATACGTGGAACAAACTTACAAATCCTAATCCTTCATAGAATAAATGCACAAATATAATAATTTTATCCTCTTTTCCAGATAGCCTATAAATACAAATAAAAAAAGTGAAATGTCGAGTTGAAGTTTCATATATACTACTCCCATTTAGACTGCATCTTTTCTAATTTATTTGTGTTTCCTCCTTACATGCAGACTCTTTCAATTCCTGAAGAAGATTTTAAACTTCTTCGCAAGATTTCTGGTCGTTTGGACACGTTCCTTGAGAGAAATCTCGAAGCAGGTCACCAAAATCTCAAGAAAGGTAAGAATCACATTTTTAGCGACGATTTGTTTCCACAAAATCTTAAACTCTCAATATTCAAATAAATGATTTTCACTATCTTGATCGTATTTAAGCAAAACAATTTATATTTGTAAACTTCTGATATTAATTTAGAGTTTATGATTAAAATTACATTTAATTTGAACCACAAACTGTTGTTAATATTTTGGAGAAAGTCACCTAAATTAAACTTTTAACTTTATAACATCTTAAAAGCAGATTTAAAGACAAAAGTGAGCAAATTTAATTGACTTTTAAACAGATTTTTTCTTAATTTCCACAATGGCAAAATATAAAGAGAAAATGTTTTCCTATTAAATTCTTTAAGAACATTATGAAACTTAGATTTTAAAAACAATATTAAAAAATAACTGCGTATCCTGCAAAGAAAGATATGTAGAATACAGAGTGTTGATAAATTATGTTAAAAATTCAAACCCTTTTAAAATATTAATTAAGTTTTTACAGTGATTTTATTTGCTGCATTTGAAAGAACATCTCTCATAGTTTTTTCTAACATGACGAAAATTGCCGATATTTCGGACCTGAAGATCAGGATTACTGATGCCATTATGACCTTTAAATAAAGGAATGAGGAATATTTTGAAATTAGATTATTTAAAATTTAGAGTTGGGAATAGAATGAGGTTTTGACCCCCTTTCGGAGAAGTCATATGTAAATCTTGAAGGATTTTAGTTAACAATTAACTGAAAATTTATTTGTGAAAAGTCTACTTTTAAATGGAATTTAAGTCAATAATTAGACAGATTAACGGAATTTGAATGCATATAATATAAAATTATATTAACTTTTATATACACTAATAATAATAATAATAATAATAATAATAATAATAAAAGGAGTTAAAAAGGGGAAAATTTGAGTTACTAATATATTATTTATCATTCATTAATTTACCATTGATTAAGTTATTAATTATTTATATATAAAGAGAGAATGCATTAAATTCACTGAATTATAATAGGTGGGTTTTAGTAAGAATTGTGGGTAGAGCGGCATCAAGGCTGCTCCGGAAATTAGAATGGTGACACCTCACAATGTTGGAGACTTCTGCTTCATTTACAAAATAATTAAAAATAATTTTAAAATCTTGGGCATTCGAATATAAATAATTTATTAAATAAATATATAAAGAGAGAATAGACAGTAGATAGATAGATAAAAAGATAAATGGGTGGATAAATAAATTTAAAAAATCTTACAAATTTGTAAGATGAGATACGAAGGTAAAATTATTAATTGATCAATTAATGTAAGTGATCAATAGATAATAATAAGTAAGTTATCCACGTGTTAATCTAAAGTGTTTACTTAAAAAGATTAATATTGGAATTAAATGTAAATTTAACAAAATATTAAAAGATAAATTAACAAAGTGAAATTAAGTATGAATAAAGTTAATTACTTAAACAATCAATAATTACATATTAAAGTCAATAAAATGAAAGAATAAATTAAACTTAGAATAAATGATGAATACGATTCATTTACATAATATTAAAACAAAATATATTTATAACTGAAAATATATTACAAAAAAGGAATATTTTCATGATTATAGACCGTGGTGTTATCCTAAAACATTATTGGCGTGCACTCAAATTCTTTACTGACTGCATACTGTGTGTGTGTGTGTGTGTGTGTGTGTGTGTGTGTGTCTGAGATTTACTTTAAACGCTTTAACTTCTTTATTGTGAAATAGCTCTCAGCAAAAATGAAATATCCACTTCGAGAACTTTCAACTCGTCTTCAGGGAATTATCCCATTCAATTGCGTGATTATTCCTACATACTGTACATTAGTAAATATGGTGTTAGATGCTTCGGCTTTGCGAATACACTATTTATGCGCCATGTTTCTGTTAGCGAAAGTTTTGCCTGTTTCACCAATATATACTAAATTACAATAATTACATTTAATAGAATAAATACATAGAGTGACATTCACAGAGTTATTACGAATGAATAAACTCTTGATCGAATTAATGTAAAGTAAACATAACATTAATTCTAACGTCTCAAATGACGCGAGTGAAGTGAGTCAAATTGTTATCATATGGCAAACACAATATGTTATTAAATACTTTCTTATCTTTCTTACTTTTATAAAAAGATTTCTTATCTTTATTTAAAGAATTGTCCAAGAAATAATTCGGATAACATAATTTGCTTCTACTTTAAAACAAATTAAATTCACTATGTTTTAATGTAGACTCATTATTGTGAAAGGTTTTAGGACATAGAAATAAATATAATGTGAGGGATTCGATCTTTGGTGAGAGTTTCTGATAAGAAATGTATATAAAGTGAGTGGACTCATCTGTATGTTCAGTTTCACTGAAGTGGAGTTAAAATATACACGTGTGATTGCTCCAAAGGTCACATGAGCCAGAGCAGAAATAGAGTAAGCAGCCAACTCAACTCCACCTGATGCCAGCAGTTGGGAGTAAATCAGTGCTACACCGCGACTGGTCCGCCATTTTTCAATCTCCGATTGAGATGGGCTTAATGCTTTATTTTCAGCATTTATTGCTTGTTTATGTATTTATTATTACAATAAATTTTCATATTAAAAGTCTTGGTCTTTAAATAATAATTAAAAGGAATGAAGACAGTGTGGTATTTCCTGCAATCATTTGCAAACTATTTGGAGATTCTGAAGGCAAAATTGCTGTAAAATTCTTATAGTTTTACTTTTCTAAAACACGTTTCTATTCTTTTTACATTTCCATCAAAAGCTTCTTACTTTCCTACTTCTTTCCTAGATTGCATTTGGATGAAATGAGATAGTGAAAACTCCGGAATGTTCACCTCCTAAAAAATTATTTCAATTAATTCTTTGTTTAAGTTGAAGTGAGATTTTAACTGTACAAAACAAGTTTGAATCCATCATTGTTTCTTTCCCTTTGTAACAATTATGTTTCATGTTCTCAACATTAGACATTATTCAGTCTTTTTATTTTATTCTATCATAAAATTATGTTTGCTACATTCCATTATATGTTTATAAATCATTTTTGGTAACTTTCGTTAAAAATCTTTTACATAATTGTTATAAACGATATAATATCTTCATTAATTTATAAGAACCTTTCTCCATTAATGACCTGAGAAGTGTAAAAAATTGCATATTGGAAGAAAGTGATGAGCTTACTGACTTTTGTAGTTTTTACTTTTTCAGGAATTCGTATGAAAAGACTAAACAAATATTGGTGGATTATCTAAGTGAAAGTTGATTTGGTATAAGCCTAAAGTGTAATTGGGTAAATAGGACTTACAATCTCATTAATTACAATTAAATTTATTTAAATTTATTCAAGTAAAAGTTTAGATACATTAAAATTGTATTTTATTTCAGTTTTATCCGCATTTGGCGTGGATAAAGATGTAGTGGTGAAGGTGGATCCAGAAGCCCCACTTGAAAACGTTCTTCTGCAACATCAAATGACTTTGCATCAGGATATGAAACGCATGTTTTTGGAAATAAAGAATGTCTTCCTCGGATTAAGATCCCCAAACTTTATTCCTAAAGCAAATAAGTAATTCCATTTTCATCATCAAATTCGTTAATAATGAAACCAGAAAATAGGATTAAGAATATATTTGTGATTTTTATATGAATTTCAATCTTAATTGAAATCTCCATTTTGAACGTTCATTCTGAATAACTTTTATGACGAATTTAATATTTCTCATTTTAATTCGTTAATAGTTCTTAAAATTGTCAGATCAATGGTTCTTAACCTTTTTCGGCTCTAATCCAAATTCTGTTCTCAGGGCTAGCTCGGCGACCAATGCCTTCAAACAGTTCACTCGTAATAGATAATAAAATAAATAATAATGGTAAAATGATTAGCGTTAACATAAGTAAATGATAAATGACAATTTAATAACCCAAGTTTGGGTCGCGACTCAGAGGTTAAGAACCCCTAGGTTAAATATAAATATTATTTCGTGATGAACTATTTGTGAATGGAAATTTTTAGGTTTTCATTTTTCATTATTTTTTCATTATTCATTATCAATAATCATTTTAATTCAAGTAATAGTAGGCGCAAAAATAAAAATGTACATTTAATTCATAATTATGGTAAATACGTTAATAATATATATATATAATTATTTATTTATATATATATATATATATAATTTTTTTTTTTCGACAGCGATCTTTCCAGCTTCGGTTCTTTTGGAAGCTCAATTTCGAAAATATCAACATTGAAACCTAATTTAAAATCGATAATCCAAGACAAAACTAACTCAAGGTTGGTCACATTCTTTTTATATATGTTTTTAATATTAATTACCAATATATATCACTTCGAGCCATCGATGTTACTAAAAATATTAATAAAATATTACTTTTTCGTCACCAATTTAGTTAATTTAATAATGAAATTTATTTTAAGTGTATTTGCACTATATTAGTTAAGCTCATATATTGATTTCTCATTTGATTCAGTCAGAAGACCTCAGGAGGATGGGGTGTCTCACCTTACTTCCGCGATCGACATTTCTACATGCCCACAGATTCATCGTTTCGGTTAGTTTAAGTGTAAACAAGAGTAACTCAAATTTACGATCATCAAGTTCTAAAGCTTAATTCCTAAATAGGAAAAATAACACAATTATTTTACTTTTGTAAAATGCAGTTAACTAATAATGGCGGGCACACGAGACGAACTAAATCTAATTCCAAAATAAAAATATTCTTCTTTTTCTTTGTTTTCAGCGAAGATTTAATAATTTGAATCTTAAAATTAATTAAAGAATAAAATATATTTTGTGAAATTTTAATACTTTTCATTTTAGTACCTTTCATTTGTTCTTCCTAAGACCTACTGATTGCTCCGAAATTCTCGTCGCAGGGATACGAAAAGCGGAATTTACCAGATTTATCCATTCAGGTAACCGGTGACTTTCTACTGCATTAACATCACCTTTATTCATTTCAATAAATTTCTCATTTCATTCTTTATGCCTTTCGAGGGATTTAAATGTTTTACTATTGAGCCTTTAAGTTCTCTTTTACGCTTTGATAACATCTTTTAATTAATTGGTGTCATACATTCTGGGTGTCTTACAATTATCAAGAACGAAATAATGTACTACATTTTCAAATTGTTTTAAAAGAATCACTTGTTCAAAATCTGTGTTTATAGTAAAGGAGATTCGACTATGACCTATTATTTGTTTCTAGATGTCAATGTAGCCCCCTGTGGATGTATTTTGTGACATGGAAACTGACGGAGGTGGATGGACTGTTTTCCTTTCCCGAGTCAATGTATCAAAGCCAATTAATTTCACTCGGAACTGGGCCGATTACAAGAAGGGGTTCGGAATGCCAGGTGAAGAGCATTGGTTAGGTAAGAACTGAGAGCTTCGTGGCTTTGTCATGTCTCATCGACTAGATTTAAATGGATTCACTGATTTTGCCCTCACCAGTTCTGAGTAGGGAAAGGTGAAGAGTAAACAGTCCGGTATACGTAATTTCTTTGAATTGGTCATTCTTTATTTGCTCAGTTGGTGTTATATATATTCTTCATCCCAATTATCTCTCAGTATATGATTCCCATTATCAATAGATTTTGTTTGCTTACCTCAAGATGACACCACAAATTATGCATCCTTGCTTATTTCGTATTATTTTAATTACAGATCTGAATCATTTTCAAATTTTCTTCAAATAAGCTTTTTTGTCAAATAGTTAAGTTAATCATAATTATTTTAATTAATTATTATCACAAGGAAATGAAAACGTGCATATTTTATCTCACCATCGGAACTACATTCTGAGGATGGAAGTCAAAGATGGATTCGGGAGAGAAATTTGGGGCGAGTGGAATGTGTTCAAAGTGGACTCGGAGGAAATGAAGTAACATTTTATTCTTTATTATTATTTTTATATGAATGATAGTTTGAACCAGTCTACAAATTGATATTATGAATGCATTTTCAAGTTTCATCTATCTTTAAAGGAATTAAGACCCAAAAACATGAATGAAGTCTTCAAATTTTGAGATTTGCATTCTCAAAGTTTGAGTGAAAATCATTTCATTATATTTGATTTGAAGATTACTGTATGTATTAAAATGGTAAAAAGTTTAATTATTTTTATATGGGAGAGATTTTAAGCCATAATATAAATACACGCTTTTAACGAGGAACATGACTGATTTTTCTTTTTATTTTTGCAATGAAGTGAAAGTCTGCTGAAATGCAAACGAAAAATCTTTTAATGAAGTTTTGTTTGTATTATTTTGGTTTTCATAATAATTCTTCTGTCTAATGAATGTAAACTATAAAAGTTTTGTTATAAAATGAAAATTATTTTAATGTATTCATATAATTAAAGAGAAATCTCAATTATACATATAATTTATTATTGCACTTGGTTGAGAATGGTACAGTAATTGTTTAAAGGAATTTCTTCAAATTACACTTTTATTAATAATTTGCCAAATTATATTAAATTTATGGAGATCTGCTCCACAATCGCCACTTAGCCAAAACTTCATGTACATTAATCACAGTAATGATTCATTCAATTTCTTTTTATTGAAGCAGTTATCTTACCAAATGTAGCAATCACTTACCTCTCAGAAGTGGTGCAGTATTTCTATAATAAAAGGGCTACGTCGTAGCGAATGTCGTAACACCGTTTCCCGTTGATCAGCGAAGTGAAGCGACATTGGGTCTGGGTAGTAGTTGGATGGGAGACCGCCCACTGCGTCCAATCTATGTAGCGACCCGTGGTTCGGATCCCACGTAAAGCTGTAGGTCCACTCCGTCATATGACCTTAGATGTTGCGAAGGAGGTTAAACAAAACCAATAATTATTATCTATAATAGAACGCTTGGAAGTAGAAGTGATTCAAATGCATTCAGAACACCAAACTCCAAACGTGATATATGTACGTGAGTCACCTTTGATCACGGTTTCCTTCTTCCCACAAATTGAGATTTTAGTTATTTGAGTCACTTCCATGGAATACACTCGGTGTGCCGAGTACTTCA
>JAJOZX010013787.1:0-88857 GCA_023014485.1 Bathynomus jamesi | reverse complement strand
GTAGATTGCATCATAGACGGTGTAGAGCATCTCCCTAAACGCGGCTATACTACTCGAACGTAGTAGTATAGCCTCAAAAAGGTGAAATTTTCAAATTGATCCATTTTCTGTCTCCCTTTTTTAGGCTATACTACTAATACGTTCGAGTAGTATAACCGCGTTTAGGGAGATGCTCTACACCGTCTATGATGCAATCTACCCTTTTGCGGCCACAATGACAGCTGCATGTGGGGGAGTAGTATGACCGGCAAAAGGAGAGAGTGCATCATAGACGGTGTAGAGCATCTCCCTAAACGCGGCTATACTACTCGAACGTAGTAGTATAGCCTCAAAAAGGTGAAATTTTCAAATTGATCCATTTTCTGTCTCCCTTTTTGCGGCTATGCTACTAGCACTAGTAGTTAATACTACTCCCCCACATGCAGCTGTCATTGTGGCCGCAAAAGGGTAGATTGCATCATAGACAGTGTAGAGCATCTCCCTAAACGCGGCTATACTATTCGAACCTAGTAGTATAGCCTCAAAAAGGTGAAATTTTCAAATTGATCCATTTTCTGTCTCACTTTTTTGGCTATACTACTATATACTACTACGTTCGAGTAGTATAGCCGCGTTTAGGGAGATGCTCTACACCGTCTATGATGCAATCTACCCTTTTGCGGCTACAATGACAGCTGCATGTGGGGGAGTAGTATGACTGGCAAAAGGGAGAGTGCATCATAAACGGTGTAGAGCATCTCCTAAACGCGCGCTATACTACTCGAACGTAGTAGTATAGCCTCAAAAAGGTGAAAATTTCAAATTGATCCATTTCTGTCTCCCTTTTTTCGGCTATACTACTACGTTCGAGTAGTATAGCCGCGTTTAGGGAGATGCTCTACACCGTCTATGATGCACTCTCTCCTTTTGCCGGTCATACTACTCCCCCACATGCAGCTGTCATTGTGGCCGCAAAAGGGTAGATTGCATCATAGACGGTGTAGAGCATCTCCCTAAACGCGGCTATACTACTCGAACGTATTAGTAGTATAGCCTAAAAAAGGGAGACAGAAAATGGATCAATTTGAAAATTTCACCTTTTTGAGGCTATACTACTACGTTCGAGTAGTATAGCCGCGTTTAGGGAGATGCTCTACACCGTCTATGATGCAATCTACCCTTTTGCGGCCACAATGACAGCTGCATGTAGGGGAGTAGTATGACCGGCAAAAGGGGAGAGTGCATCATAGACGGTGTAGAGCATCTCCCTAAACGCGGCTATACTACTCGAACGTAGTAGTATATTCGGACTATAGTGGATTTAATTATCCCAGAAGAGTTCCTTGTTCTATGCACGGTCTGTGTGTATCATATATATATATATATATATATATATATGAAAATTATTTCACGAAAGTAACACGTGAAAAATTTTATGATGAATAAAACCACGAAGGAAAGGAAACACAAAATGGTGCTCAAGCGCTTTCCTGAGGATGTCATTAGACGAAAGCGCTTGAGCACCATTTTGTGTTTCCTTTCCTTCGTGTCGTGGTTTTATTCATCATATATATATATATATATATATACACAAGGATTGTTAAAAAAGTAAGTTTACAAAGTGTTTTAAAGAAACTTTTTTTTTACACGCAATTAATTATTACAAGTATTTTAACAACTTGTTATTACTTTTCTACATAATCACCAAGTGGATTCTAACATTTGTTGTCGAGTGGGACAAGTTTTCCAATGCCGGTCGAGCAAAATGTAGGGTCCTTAGTTTTAATGTTTTTGCATTAAGAGGATAGTTTTGAAATTGCCTACCTCCGAATTGTTCTTTTAGGATTAAAATCAAATGGAAGTCGCCTGGTGCAAGGTCAGGACCATGGGGGGGGGGGGCGATGATCCATGACTTTCCACTGGAACGATTCCAAAAGTTGGCGTGTTTGATTTGCAGTGTGAGGGCGTGCATTGTTATGTAAGAACACCACACTGCAATAAGCAACCTGAGACGTTTTCTTCTAATAGCCGTGCGGAGTCGCTGTAAAGTTTCACAGTAAGAAGGGGCATTTATTGTTGTCCCTTTTTACATGAATTCAACGTGCAAAACGCCTTGATGGTCCCAAAAAATTGTTGCCATCACCTTACCAGCTGATGGCGCAATCTTGAACTTTTTGGTTCGTGGTGATCCCAGATGTTGCCACACATGCCTAACAAAATATTGTACAATGCATAATGTACCGGTAAGTAACCTTGTAAACTTACTTTTTGAACATCCCTCGGTTGTATATATATATATATATATGAGGATGATGATGTCTGTTCGTTTATACACGCCTAAACAGCTTGGGTAATCTCCATGAGCTTTAGTATAAACATTAATGGAGAAACAGGGAAGATTTTAGTAACACACTTGCACCTCTCCCATTCCACCCTTCTTAGGTTGTGTTTCGGGGGCTTTTGCTCCGCAAGCGCAAACGCATCGGTCATTTTAGTAGCATATATATATGGGTAATTATTTCTGTTTTGCATACTAAATTGTTACATGATCTTTGTCGCTATATAAGTATGTATAATAAACCTAATGTATCCCTACACACGAGATTCCAAAGAAAAATAGAGAAAAATTATTCGGGGAGCACAGGGGGACAGGGGCGTCAACCCTCCTTCTGTCTTTCTGGAAGCATGCCATACTTTTAATTTCAGTCACACCTGAGTACTTCATTAACAACATTAGACAATGTTTGTGTTGAAATTTTCCGAATAACAGTGGTTATGCGTTCTTCTGAGAAAGCTATATTTGAGGAAATTGTTGGATAAACTTTTAATTTGACATACTGTATTATCACGGAGATAAATCCATTCTGCTCAGATGAAGTGACTGTGGAGTCAAAGGAAATGGTCCGTGTTTCCTTATCTATCAATCAGGCAAGCGCTGATTTCAGAGTTGTCAGACCTCACGTGCGAAATGAGATGGAATTGCGTTTTGTTGAATGATAATTTTACCACGATTCTAACTAAGGTTCTAACTATGGCAAAGTAAACTGCTGGAAATTTTCATAATTTTTCTCATGCAAAAAACTTCACTTTTCTACGTGAAGGTCAAAATATGATAATAAAAACCCACTCTAATAGAGAGAGTTTATTTCCACAACAGTTTCGATGCCTACTGGCATCCTCTTCTGTATCCACCCGAAGAGGATGCCAGTGGGCATCGAAACTGTTGTGGAACTAAACTCTGTCTATTAGAGTGGGTTTTTATTATCATAATTTTTTTCTTATTGATGTTAATTTTTTGTCCGTCAGCATTTGAGGAAAAGAAGGACCAAATCATTCCGTTAGCTGAAGCATCACACCAAAGTTTAAGTTTTTGGTGTATCTCGCTCATTTTCACAATATACTCTTGAATTATGAAGTCCCCAAAATGCGACAGTTATGCCAGTTATCTTCCCAGATATAAAATGTCAAAAGGAGATAGCTCACACTCAAAATGATAAATCACATTTCGAAGTCTTTGGTCTTGATCCACATCACGTAATTCATGCATAATTTGGAGTTTCTCTGGTTTTATTTTCGTATTTTTGAGCATTCGTTGAATGGTCAGGTAATTTACGTTTAATTGCAAATTCAAAGTAATGGATTTGGTCTCATTAGTAAAAACAGCTTCCTCAACCACTTATTCGTTCTTTTCATATATATATATATATATATATATATGGAAGGAAGGGCCAAGGGCGATGCCCGCAAAAGCGCCCCCCCCCCCAATAGAATAACAGCCAAAATCAAGGTCCGGGGTTTTCGAGATGCTTAGACACTCTGCGTTTGAAAGATTGGAGGTCATAGACAGAAGGAAAGATGGATTGAGGAAGACTGTTCCAGAGTTGACCGGTTGAGTAGATGAAAGACTGAAAATACCGATTAACTCTTGCGTCAGTTGGACACAAAAAGAATGAGAAAGTGTAGAAAGTCTGATGCTGCGTGCTCTCCTTAAAGGAGGGGGCATGCATTTACAGAGTTCAGAAGAGCAATGTCCGTTATAATAGCGACAGTAAAGAGAGGGTGAGGCAATATTGCGACAAAGAGAGAGAGAGAGATTGAAGACAATCAGTTAGAGGCTGGGAATTGATGAGACGAAAAGCCTTTGATTCCACCGGTCAAGTACGGCTATGTGGGTTGAGCCACCCACACATCAGAAGCATACCCCATACAGGGGCGAACAAGACCCCTGTACACAGTCAACAACTGAGTGGGGGACAAAGAAACTGCGGAGGCGGTACAGCTTCTAATTTCTTAGAAGCTGTTTTAAAAAGAGACTATATGTGATCTTTCCAGGATAGATCACGAGAAAAGGAAACGCCAAGAATTTAAAGAGAGGAGGAACGATTGAGTTGTATGTTGTTGTAGGTAAGGGGATAGTCGTGTGATAGATTGTGACGAGTAGACAGATTGAGGAACTGAATTTTTGAGGCAATGAAAGACACAAGGTTTTCTCTGCCCCGATCAGATATAGCAGAAAGATCAGAGGTCAGGTGTCCCATAGCCGTCCTACGCGAATCATGAAGTGACTGCTGTGAGGGACGCTTTGGGACGAGGGTGAAGTTAAGAGTGGAATCGTCGGCATAGAAGTGAATATAACAGGAAGTGCGAATTAAAAGATCATTAAAAAATAGAATGAAAAAAGTGGGTGACAGGTAGGCTAGGGTTTCTTTCCCGGGATCCCGTATGTTTTTAGTTGATTTTTAAATCCCGGGAATAGGAAAATGCTCCCGGGAATTTCCCGGGAAAATTAAGTTTTCTTAATTAGCTCTCTATAGTAATTATAAAAATAAGATTCCATGAGTATAGAAGTGTTGCCTGCTAGTGCGACCGGTAGATAGTATCTAGTGATCGCTGGCAACTCTATTAAGTACTAGCGATCGCTGGCAACTCGTCTGGTGTTATTTTCCATCGTCTCTTCCGTACCCTTGCCTTTCTTTAGTTACCAGCTGCCATTGATAATGTGAGGTACCTGTGTCTCTCTTTACGATTTTATCTTTCTATTAGATTTTGAAATTTGAACCCTCAATGTCTGATCCAAAATCATTTGTGACTCCACATTATTATGCCGAGGCTGGTCCACAAGTGGGTTAATTCGACATTTACAGAAGAGGTACTCTATTGATAAATCAACTTCGTCATCGGACTCAGCACAAGCAGGAAGTAAAATTTGTAAGCGCAAATTAGTCGAGGACTGTGAAGCAAGCACTTCTACTGGTAAGCGAAAACAAACTTTACTTACATATTTTGCCAAGAAGGATAAAGAAACTCTGGAAGAAATTGTTAGCAAACTTGTTGCAGTTGATGGATTCGCTGTGAATGCAATTACAAAGAGTAACTTCATTAGACAGGCAATACGAGACAAAGGTTATTCGCTTCCCGCAAACCCCCAGTGCTGTTATGAATATTGTATATAAACAATACGATATAATTAAGGTCCAAGTTAAAAGTGAAATTTTGGCCAAACTGGAAGAAGGATTTAGGTTTAGCCTATCTCTTGATGAGTATTCATCACTGAAAAACAGAAGATACCTCAATGTAAATGTTCATGTGAATGAAGGTAAATTCTGGAATTTAGGAATGATAGGGATCATTGGATCTTTTTCTGCAGAAGCTGCTGTTAAAGCAATACAGGCCAAACTAGAAGAATTTGAGCTGAATGTTCAGAAACACATTGTTGCATGTGTCACAGATGACGCTAGTGTGATGGTGAAATTTGGAAAATTAGTGAATTGCGAGCATCACTTATGCTATGCACATGGCATACATCTTGCTGTATGTGATGTTCTGTATAAGAAAAAAGTGATTCAGGTAGAAACATTAGCGCAGAAAACGAGTCGGATGAAGAAGAACTCAGTGAAGATATGAACACAGCAGTAGAAATTGAAGAGTTAACCACAAGTAATGAAATAAATGAAATTGCCAGTGTAAATGAAGAAGGAAGCATTAAAACAGTTACAAATATCAATGAAACTATCAAAAGGTGAGAATGATTGTGAGATTATTCAGAAAGTCACCTCTAAAGAATGAAATTTTGCCAAATTACGTGAAAGCAGAGCATGGTAGTGAAAAGATAATAATTTTAGATTCAAAAACTCGCTGGAACAGTTTATTGGCAATGCTTGAGCGTTTTTTGGAAATAAGATCTGCAGTTTCTAAAACGTTGATTGATATTAAGCATGAGCATTGAGCAACCTTTAACAAATGAAGAATTTGATGCCGTTCATGAAATTGTGTCGAGCCTGCATCCAGTAAAAATTGGCACAGAAAAATTGTGCAGCCGTGATGCAACCTTGTTAACCGCCGAGGGAGTATTTGCTTTTATAATGGATGAGTTATGTCAACAAAAGTCAGGATTTGCCCAGAATTTGAAAAACTCTATAACACAGAGGATTAGCGAGAGAAGAAACACTACTTTGGTTGGACTCATCCAGTACTTAAACATTGGTAAGAAATATGAAAAACATTATGTAGCTACTCCTGGTTTACCCCCTATCCCAAACAAAGGATCTTTATTGGAATCGGCAAAGAAAACATTGATAAGGCTTTTCAAGGAAGACGAATCATCATCTAGCTGTTCACAATCAGAAGATGAAGGAAGTCAAGAAATTGAGCAGCCTATGACATTGTCAGACAAATTAGAAGCAGCAATACTATCATAGATTAAACCTAGGCAATCTCAGCATTCTTCCACTTTTTCAGGTCAGGCTCAGAGCATGGGCAAAGTTTTGAAGCAAGAGCCGCAGTTGTTTGAGACAACAGGTAACAGAGCATCAACCATCATCCATTTGTGTGATGCGCTAAAAACCATTCCTCCGACCTCTGTCGAATCCGAGAGAGCATTTTCTGCTGCTGGTTTGTTTATTACTAAGTTGAGAACTCGGCTTAGCGATAAAAGTATCGATTGCTTGTGTTTCCTAAGAAGTTATTACAAAAATGTTTAACTTTTTTTTTATATAGTCTTTATTTTTTATGTTGGTATACTATAAGGGCATCAAATTTTAAAAGGAATATTTTTTTGCAGATGTACTGAATTATAAATAAAGGAATTTACTCATTTAGTTATTATTTATTTCCTGCAAATAATTAATTAATGCGTTCAGTAAGTAGTAAAAGCCCCCAATCTAAGACTGATTGGTAAACTCATTTCAAATATAAGTAATAAAGTATAAGTTCAAGCATAAAATAACCGTTTTCTTAAATTTATAATTACTTCCCGGGATCCCGGGAATATACTCCAATTTCCCGGGAACTTCCGGGAAATCCCGGGATGAAAAATTCCGGGAATTCGAGAAACCCTAGTGACAGGACAGAACTCTGAGGAACACCACTGTTAATAGCTTTAGGAGAAGAACAGTGGCCATCTACAACCACAGCTATAAATCGACCAGGAAAGAAATTAGAGATGAAGGCACAGATAGAAGGATAGAAACGGAAGGAAGACAGTTTCAAAATTAAAGATTGGTGCCAGACTCTACTAGAAGCTTTTGATATGTCTAGGGCAGGGGTGGGGAACCTTTTTTCATTGGAAGGCCGCATTTCATTTAACCAATACCCTATTAGGCCGCATGCTGAGTATTTAACATATACAGTACAACAAAATGTCATATTTTAGTCTACAATCTACATATTTACTAATTTTAAATCAAACTTGATAATACGTGAGGGTTTTTTAATAATAAAAAAAATTCAGCAAGTAGGCAGAAGGCCGCAACTAGTACCCCAAAAGGCCGCATGCGGCCTTAAGGCCGCAGGTTCCCCACCCCTGGTCTAGGGCAATAACAAAAGTTTCACTGAAATCCCGAAAGGAGAATGACCAAGAGTCAGAGAGATATGCAAGATCGCCAGTAGAACGTCCCTTGCGGAAGCCATGTTGACGAACTGAAAGAAGATTGTGAGAAGAGAGGTGTTTAAGAATCTTCCTATTAAGGCAAGAAAGGCAAGAAATCAAAGCAATTGGACGATAGTTGGAGAGCTGATAGCGGTCACCCTTGTTTGGAACAGGCTGAATGAAAGCAAAGTTCCAGCAGAAAGGAAAAGTATCAGATGAGAGACAAAGACGAAAGAGTTTGCCTAAGCAGGGTGTCAGCACAGAAACATAGTTAAGAACAACAGGAGGAAAACCATCAGGACCGTCGTCTTCCCAAAGTTGAGCCCAGATAGGGAAAAAAAAAACATCTTTGGAGGAGATTCTAATTTCAGACATAAAGTCAGAGGGGTAGGAGATGGAGGAACAGCACCGGAATCGTCCAGAGTTGAGTTGTAAGCGAAAGTTTGAGCGAAGAGTTCAGCTTTGTCAGGAGAAGAAACAGCAACTGAGCCGTCGTAATAGAAAAGAGGAGGGGAAGAAGAGGTAAATTTGTTGAATAGGTTCTTAGCTAGATGCCAGAAAGAACGAGAAGAATTAGAATTGGATAGATTTTCACATTTTTGTCGGATGAAGGAATTTTTGGCAAGTCGAAGAACAGATTTGGCACGATTCCTGGCAGAAATATAAATTGAGTTAGAGTCAGGAGTTGGAAAGCGATGGTACCTTCTGGTACCTTCTCTATTGCGGATAGCATTAGAACAAAAGTTAAACCAAGGTTTTTTGCATTGGTATTAAGAATAGAATATGGAATGTACGCCACCATGACCGACAAAGTCACCTCCGTGATGCGCGCAGCACACTCGGAGGGGCCCCGGCCACGAAAGCAGTAATCATTCCATGGGAAATCACAGAAGTACTACCTAAGGGCCTCCCAATCAGCGGCACCGAAGTGCCAAAGGCGCCTCTTCTTGGGAGGATCCAAAGGCCGAATTGGAACGATAGGACAGGAAACAGATATAAGATTGTGGTTAGGAGGAGATCAACGGAGAAAAAAGTTTAACAGAGTAAGAAGGGTGAGGTAATAAATGAATCCAACATGTTGGACCTATCTTCAAGGCGATCGGGGATATGAGTCGGCTGCTGTACAATCTGGTCCAGGTCATTTAGGATAGAAAAGTTTTAAGCTAGTTCACCAGGGATGTCAGTGAAATATATTTGTGTTATGTATGGTTCTGACGTCAGAAGAATGGTGAACATTGCACGAGTGTCACTGAGCCAAGAGAATCCCTCCAAATGGCCATTTTGCACCGCTGCAAAACGGCGCCTTCTCCTTTCATGCTAAAGAAAGCACTCAGAAGTTAAAAAATCCTTACTACTGCTCTTTCAAAAGACTATTTCTCGTTATGCAATTTCGGTTTCCTGATAAGATTTAAGAAAAACAAATTGGTCATAAACCTTAAATTTCGAGTAATTGACTTCTGGATTATTTA
The DNA here is from genome assembly GCA_023014485.1 of Bathynomus jamesi. Taxonomy (NCBI): domain Eukaryota; kingdom Metazoa; phylum Arthropoda; class Malacostraca; order Isopoda; family Cirolanidae; genus Bathynomus; species Bathynomus jamesi. The sequence continues at coordinate 79,542 of JAJOZX010013787.1, read as the reverse complement.
TTTTTTACTTTAATTTTGAAGGTTAGTTTATAAATTTAAAAAGATTTATTCTTAAAATATACCCATAAACATTTATGAAAAAAATCTGTATTCCATTAATAATTTAAAGTATTACTTTGAGAAATAATAATAATAATAATAATAATAATAACTTACAGTATACATAATGCTTCGTTCATCCTTTTCTTTTTAAATCTTTTAGGGCTCAGTGTAATGGATCCTAAAGGTTCTGAAGACCTTCAGGTAACAGTCTACACCTCAGGAGGACATTATAAACAACATATGGACACTATTGGACACCCTGGAACGCCTGTAAGTATTGGATTGAAATGCAGATAATTATTATAGTTACAAATACGACTTCATGTCCTACACGTTATAAAGAAATAATAATAATAAACTTCACTACCACCCATCTTTGGGGCCCCTCCGAATCTACGCCGCCTCACCTACTAACAGCCTCATTAGACGGAAGTAGTATAGCCTCAAAAGGGGAGAGTACAAGAATGTTGCAAGTTATTATGTAATGTTGCAAAGGGGGTGGGGTGTTGCAAACGGGGTGGGGTTGTTGCAAGGGGGGGGGTGTTGCAAAAAAAGAAAAAAAGAAAAAAAAAAAAAAATTACCCCAAAGGGCCCTTTGTTGCCAACCGGGGTTGCAAGGGGCATGCAACTTGGAGGCGGAGTTCTCCCCAAGCTATTCCCCCAAAGGGCCAGAAAGGAGAGAAAGGAGGAGAGAAAGGAGGAGAGGTGTTCACCTGGCAGGAGCCAAGTGCATATTAAGACTTCAGCCGAGTAGGCGTTGTTTTATAGGCTCCTAATCAGCCAGTTGGCTGAGCCAAGGGGGAGAGGGGTACACCTGCAGGAGAGAGAGAGAGAGAGAGAGAGAGAGAGTAGTTGCTTTTGATTGCAAGGCATGCAACTTGGAGGCGGAGTTCTCCCCAAGCTATTTTCGTTTACCTAACCTAAGAGGCCTCTAAGGGGTTTTCCCAAAGGGCCAGAAAGAGAAGGACCAGAGGTCCTTGCTCGGCTGGGAGCCGAGCTTGAATGACTCCGTCAGTCGTCTCTCGGTCTTTTATAAACCTCTATTTTGGCTGAGTTGCCAGATAGCGCCATGTATTCAGTTGCCAGATAGCGCCATGTATTCCAGATAGCAAAAACCATATATTAATCATCCATTTAAATAGTGTACCACAATATATATTTATATGACGGTAGATGAATCCAATTAAATTCTGTTTATTAAATAAATAATTTTTACGCATTTAATTTTTATTATAAATATTTAAGTCACGAATAACGAAACGAAATGAAAAATTTACGAAACAATTCAAACATACGCTCCTCATTCCCCAATATAGTTAATCAATTGTAAGATTCATTTAAAGTTGAAATTAGCCAAAACACAATTCGCTATAACGGGGTCGGTCTCATTCCCCCCAATCCCCTGCGAAGAAAATTAAAAAAAAACGAAATCTAAAGAAATTAATCAATTGAAATTAGCCAAAACACAATCCGCTATAACGGGGTCGGTTTCGAACAACACCTGATGGTTGAGAGACCTTCCCCCAATCCCTGATAAGTCTCCCTTCACTCCAAACGAAATGAAAATTTATGAAACACACAAGCCTCATTCTCCCCCAATCCCCTGCGAAGAAAATTGAAAAAAACGAAATTTAAAGAAATTAATCAATTGAAATTAGCCAAAACACAATCCGCTATAACGGGGTCGGTTTCGAAGAACACCTGATGGTTGAGGGACCTTCCCCCAATCCCTGATAAGTCTCCCTTCACTCCAAACGAAATGAAAATTTATGAAACACACGATCCTCATTCACCCCCAATCCCCTGCGAAGAAAATTGAAAAAAACGAAATTTAAAGAAATTAATCAATTGAAATTAGCCAAAACACAATCCGCTATAACGGGGTCGGTTTCGAAGAACACCAGATGGTTGAGAGACCTTCCCCCCAATCCCTGATAAGTCTCCCTTCACTCCAAACGAAACGAAAATTTATGAAACACCCGATTGTCATTCTCCAAACCCGTATATATATATATATATATATATATATATAAACGAATAAACAACTCGTGCACACACACACACACACACACACACACACACACACACACACACGAGGGCTGGCAGAAGCTAGGGCAGTTCGAATCGTCTCCGAGAGGATTTTTTTTTTCTGCCCATAATTTTTACCTTTCTTGCATTCACATCGGCCAAAAACTCTCTTGACTCCCTTTCTTAGCGAACCTAAAAGTACTAATAAATATATGTGTGTGTGTATGTATATATATATATATATATATATATATATAGAGAGAGAGAGAGAGAGAGAGAGAGAGAGAGAGAGAGGAGAGAGAAAGAAAGAGAGAGAGAGTTTTGCTCATTAATAAATATTAATCAGCGAAAGAAATAAGGTAGGCAAACATGAGAGTACTAACAATATATATATATATATATATAGAAAGTGAGCGAGAGTTTTGTTCAAATAAAGGAATCCAGTGGTGGCAAACCGAAGCGTGCCATTTTTAGGTTAAAAAAAATTGTGAAAAATTACTAATAACATGTAAGTTAAAATAAAAACCGGAAACTATAAAAAATCTATTAAACCATTCTTAAAATTAAATGCTTTACTCCATTTATAATGAAAAGGTACGACTTGTGATGTCATTCGGCTACTGAGAGTTATTAGCAATCAAGTTCAGTAACGAATACCGCTGCTAACATGTATCATATTTCTGAGAAAGTCGAAAACTATACCCATATTATGTTATATCAGTCAGGGTGAGTCTTCTGCCACGTCAGGCGTACGCTAGGTTAGGCTGTAGAGCAATTTCCCCATGTCATCAACTTTCGGACAGTCAGGGATCGTTGGGCGTGATTTCCGACTTTTCCAAAAAATATGTGGCCGTAAAATTACCTACTGTACTTACCCCTACCATACCTCTTTGTTTAGGAGTGTATCGTACTTACTGATGTCATGAAGGGATGACACTAATAACATGTAAGTAAAAATAAAAACCGGAAACTATAAAAAATCTATTAAACCATTCTTAAAATTAAATGCTTTACTCCATTTATAATGAAAAGGTACGACTTGTGACGTCATTCGGCTACTGAGAGTTATTAGCAAGGGAAACTCTGAGTAAATGGAAATATTATTTTCTCGAAAACTATGGGTGATAGAAAAATTCTGAAACCATATTGGAATCAGTATCAAAAGTTCTATAAGAATCACCACATAATTTTCGTTGTACCCTAGTGCAATTTCTCGCCGAATTGGAAAGGTTTTCACTCCGCCTTAGACCCAGTTTAACGTTGAAACCGAATGCTCTTTTAAAATATAATTAGGATATATTCTTTATATCCTCTCGATTACATTAGTGACTAATGATGCGGGAAACTCTGAGTAAATAGAAATATTATTTTCTCGAAAACTATGGGTGATAGCAAAATTCTGAAACCATATTTGGAATCAGTATCAAAGGTTCTATAAGAATCACCAAATAAATTTTGAAGGAGTAATACGAGCATTAAATCTATTAGTGAAAATATAAAAGTGCAATTACTCGTCCGGACCCGTTATAGCGGATTGGTACACATCATAGCTCCACCCAGCTACACCGGCAGCCAATCACTACGAACATCTGGTCTTTTGGGGCGGAGCTTGGCGATTCTGCATATAAAAGGGGATATTTTTCAGTTTGGAGTAACAGTAGCTATTTTTGCGTCAGTGAATAATCATTCCTTCCACCATGGACCTGTACGTCTCCCCAGATTTGTATGAAGAAAGTGACACTGCAGCATTAACCGCAATTAGTCTTTTTAACGCGATTGACCGTGATGAATTATTTCCAACGCAAACCGTTGAAGATATTTGCAGTGACGCTCCTTACAATCCGACGCAAGGGACTACCATAGAAATGTAAGTGTCTATAATTCGATTTATATATATGGAGAGTTGTAGTATCTCATCAAATACTTCATTTAGATACTCGCTAAAAATCGAAATTTTTTTTTTATGGCAATCGATGTTATTTGGTCTTACCTCTTATCCCCATTATGCTAAAATCGAAATTTTTTATGGTAATCAATGTTATTCCTCTTAAATGAACCAAAGATATCTTCACATAATGGGGATCTGTCTGTATACTCTGTATATGTTTTAAAAGAATGAATATTATTCCTTTAACGTCCGATGAGGATTTGACACGTGTTATACAATCTTTTGAAGAATCTAGTGTCATGAATACGGAGGATATACTGATCAGTCAGCAATGTCACACCGAAATAATGTAAGTGTTTTTCGATCTTTTTGGGATAAAGACAATATATTTTCATAAATTTATTAAATGAAAGAAATCAGTACAATAACCAACTACAGAATATACCGTTACAAATATACGAACAAAAACATTATACTATACAACGAGTACGTACAATTGGAAAACGGATTTTTATCTGTCTGCATACCATTTCATCGTTTCGGCGAGTGTGACACGGATCAAATAAATTTAAAAAATGTATAAATTCTTTATCACATGATATATGCGTGAGAAATGAGACGCAGTACATTCCGCAAACATTACTAAAATATCCTTGTATACGAAATGGGTTCCAGACAACTTCGGGAATATGTAACTGAGCGAGAAATTTTAAAATAATAGGGTCACTCCAGGGTTGAGTACCGAGTGAATCAAAATAGTACAGGCGCTGTCTATTTTTAAAATAGACAGCGATCCAGTGAATCCCTTCATTACCGATGACATCTGTGTTCACAATAAGACTACCGCATTCTCGCGTACTTGGCAAACTCAATGTTTCATTCTTCGCAAACACTCCGATAAATTTGGAACGTGTGACTCGTTCCATTACTTTCTGAAGTGTATTAGCATCCATTTTAAAAGTCAGTGATAACGCTCCTAAATCTATCTACTTCTATTAGGGCTTGCGATTCGAGATATACTAGTACACTAATAGGAGTGTCTATAGGCTTGGCGAATTCCAGCCGCACTGAGATGTTTCCGCTCTGCTGTGGGGTTAAATGGGTATTTACGCTAGCAGATAAGTCAGGTGTAATGTCAAACGGATAAAGGTTAAATTGATCAATGAATTCTTCCTGCGTTACCCCATTACCAAGCTCATCACAATCACCTGCAATATGGGTCAGATTCTATAGGCTCTGGCACAAAGAGGTAACACAGCGTCTGATGAATAGTCCGTACCCATTGTTCCACCCAAAGCAGTGCCATTAACGTATAGAGTTATGTTTTTAAGTCCGAAATTCTCGAATTTAAAGGCACTCTTTTTAATTTTCCAATCACCGAAGCATGGTCCTGCATGCCGATTAATATCCTTTTAGGAAGATTTCCCAGGGCAATGTTTTCTATCTGCTTCGATGCCAACCCTGCAGGTACCGTATATAGTTTGATTTGCACTCTGTTAATAGGATATTTCACTGTAGCGTTTAGCAAATTTTTCTCAATTTCTAGTTGTTTTGGTGAACTTAATTTCACTCGCCGTACGCGGAGGTATGTGTCCATAATGTGAAACACAACGGGCTTTGCACCCTCTTCTTGATCAACATCCAGATTTAAGCAGATCTCAGGACTCGTGCGGGTGAGCTTTATTTTTATATCCACCCCGTTGACAAGCAACTTCTCCTGAAAGTGAAATGTGTGTGCAACCGTCCAAAACACTCGTATATTTTCTTTTTAGAATTTTTAAATTTGTCCTTTATACTACTTTCATCTTTAGTTTGATAATATCCCTCGGCACTTAAAAAGGTAGCCTTCGCTTCTTTGGAAAAGTTGAGGACATTTTCCAGATAGGCTCGTAGATGATAGTACCCCGTGCCTGCCGATATGTTGGTCTGATTTAAATATACGTCACACTGGTTGAATATGGAGTGCAGAAAGTTTGTTTCAGGGTATACAGCATATTTGTCATCGCAGACCGTTCCATCAGAATGGGCTATACGTAGCTTAGCGTACATGTGCACACAGCTTGGATCAAAAAAGTAAGGGCCTGAGCTGGGTATCACGAATTCTATAGGTGCACTCGGGGAACTAATTGTGTTTAAAGGGTTAATTGTAATAAAGTCACTGTGCTCAATAGAAACTTGGGTTGGAGGCAGCTCAAAAAGGGACAGCTCCGATTTACAGCATTGTGAACTACATGGGTGGATGAAGCGTGCCATGGCGAAATAGTGACTCCTCTCTCGACATGTGGTAAACAAACTATGATTCATGAGATCAATGTCCTTAGCTTATATCAGTCAAAAAAGTGGTCAACCATAGGTTTCATTCGCTTACAGCACTTCTTTTTTGATAGCCTTTTACGTTTAATACCACGTGACCCCTTCTTCTTCCGGGGAGGCCTCTTCTTCTTCTTCCCGCCACCACGCATTTTTCTCTTTGTATCTTTGATGATTTCGTCCCGTGTACGCTTTAAATGTTTTTTTAGAGCTTCTTTAGGTTTAGCCCCGGCCAATATGTCTTCTGCAGTGTTAAGGCCTGATTGTAGCGCTTTCCTTCCAAGGTATCTGGCACCCCCCTTCAGCAAAGGAACAGCCGTACGTAGTATGGATGAAAAAATGGACCCAAGTCCACTACCGCGCTGGTATCGCACCCCTCGATAGACGGTGAAAGGCTTTCTATCCATTATAACTCAGTGCGTCGAAAGTGTAGCTTCACTGTTAAGCTCCCTTACCGAATCGGAAGTTTTCACCCTCAATCGTTCTTATATATATTGAGATATTGGTTATTAAATTAGTTGCGACATTCACATAATGGGGTCTGTCATATGTAATACTCAAACTCCTTCCTCTATGGTTGGGGATGTGAGCAGTGCGCAGCAGGCGTGCCTGGGTATCCCAAACAAACTGGTGCTCCACTATATTACTGTAAATATAGCACATGTCTGGGGACCTTTCAGCCAATTTCTCCATCTTCAATTGATACATTAATCTGGACAAGTCATGCTGTGTCTCGTGAAATGTGTCTCTTTGGAAGGCTGCGCTATATCGGCCATTGTCTAGAATTTGGAACTCTCTATGGTCTTTAATGTCTGTTAGTCTTTGATTTTAGGATTAGTGTATGTGCAGGGTTGTTTACGATTTCGTATACTAAATCATTCGTAAGGTTTGAGTTTCTTAAACTTACGTTTAAGCCTCTCACAACATCCTCGGCCGAACCATATTGACCCGGTCCTAGTCTTAGTTCTGTACTGTAATACCGTGCAACCTTAGTCCGAGCGATACACATAGTTCATCCATAGCTACCCCAGCTTTTTCACACTCGTCAATGTCTCTAAGAATCGTAAAAACGGTTTCTTTATGTTCAATATTTAAAAAGATGGTGTCCAGCTGAATTTCGCATATCCCCACCTCATACGAATCACGACCCAATTCAATGTGCTTGTGGAGCTCTGTTACAAAGTTGGCTAGTGTGTTGTTAGGGTGTACAGACAGGGACGAGGAGGACGGGAGTGTGACGTAGAAATGGTTAGGAGCCATGTTGCATACTACTTAAGCTTCATTATTGCATCAGCTTTTATATAGGTGTTGAAGCTTTCTGGGTACCCTAGCCATTTCAACAGGTACATTTTTCTCTTTCCTGAACCTTTGCTTCCTAAAATTTTCTCAATTTTAAACACATTTTTTCCTAAATTAAACGCAACTTTCTGCAATTCCTCGCGGTAAAAGCCTCCTGAAATTTCTTCCCCATTCAAATCTTCAATGTAATACATCATTATCTCACCTTTAGGTCTCATAGCCCTAACTTTAAAAATCTCGCGTGTCCATCCTTGCTCAAAACCCTTTGCGAATTTGTTCCCCGAACGCGACAGCCTTACATAATCATTGATTTGAAGCGCGCAGTGTGTGGTGGTGGTGGTGATCCATCTCTCCTCGGGAGCGTACCTCTTTCTAAAACTTCGTTAGGTGTTGTCCCAATCGTGCGATGGTGTGAGCGGTTGTAGGACGATGCCAATGATTCCAGAATGTCTAGAAATCTGTATGTGTTTTTATGTGTAAAATAACGGTGCATGCGTTCCTTTATGGTGCGCTGAACTCTTTCAGCTAAAGGAGCCTTATGTATAGAATTGTTTGTGTAATAGCTGATATTAAACTCTGTCAACATGTTCTGAAAAGCACGGCCTATAAATTCCTTCCCCATATCCATACAAAAATAGCCAGGAACTCTGTTTTCTTTCAACATTAGCGTTTTGGTGGCTTTAGCAACTGTTTCAGGTGATTTATTTTTCAGAGGAACAAGCCACAGATATCTAGAGAATACGTCTATTATGAATAATGTAGCGGTAACTATCGTTATACACAGAATATCTTTGCATGTCTGTTAAATCTGCTTGCCAAATAGAATCAATCGAGGAAGCCGTTGTCTTGGCTGTTTTAAACCTTTTTCTCACAGGCTTATGAAGCGTATAAGCGTCCTGCTCCCTCAAAAATCTTTCAACATCTTTTTTCGTACTCCGTAAACACTTCTGTACAGTCTATCTACGCCGCCGTAAGAGGATGGGTTAGAAATGTCATAATAGCGTTTAGTTAATACGTTAGCCATTTGCGTATTTTAGAGGCACGTGGGTAGGGTTGGTTTAACCTCTTCTTGCTCCTCTTCAAAGGTGTTACCGCCGGGGGTGACGGCGCCTTCAATTATGTCACAGGCGTTGCATGTTCCAAGTCTTTTAACCTGTTCAGATTTCCTATCAACGTTTTAGGGACATTTATTTGTTGTAGTCTTGCTTTAATATGCTTCCATCCTGATGGTGATGGCCTATCCCACTTTCTCACCAGATCATGGACAATGTCTACGATATTCGATCCCTGTACCTTTGATCCTTCCACAATGATCTCGCCTGTATCGGTCCATTGTATGGCGGGATCCTCATTCAATAGATTATAAAGGCTTAAGCCTTTACTCATCAATGTATGTGGGAGGGTACTTTTTAATACATGTTCGATATGTTGTGTGGCTAATCTTTTTGGCTGGTCAGCTGTATCCTCGGGCTCAGATCCTATGTCGCCATGTCCATCGTCCCCCGTGCTGTGCCTAATAACCACAGGAATCTCTGTAGGGCTCTTATAATTTTCGTACTCGTGAAGAAATTTCTGCAGAGCTTCTTGGTATAAGATTCTTTTCTCATCAGGTGTTTTTTCACTGTTTAATAGGGCTAGCAATTCGCTTTCCATTCTTTTAAGTCTACTTTTACGGGGATCTAGATCCGTGTCTGGATTCCTTTGCAGTGAAGCGTACACCTCGTGGGGAATCACTACCACTTTCTTCATTGTATTAATCTAGTCAGTAAAGGACCCAAAACTGAAAATAAGATGGGGAGAAATGACCCTCCTGTTTGTACAATAATTCGTTTTTCTTCGCTACAGTTTGACTTTTACGAGCGAGTGCACGTATTATGTTCTTGTAGCGGCGTAGGCGAGCCTTCTCAGGGGTTTTCATTGATACATTGCAATTTATAACGTTAAGACAGATTTCACAGATGCATTTTAAAAAGTCGGCGTCGATATTTTTAATAAACATCTGCTGCATTGCCCGGGGCAGTGGATGATATATTTTTATTAATTCACGGTATTTCTTTAGTCTCTTTGTCATTCTGGAATATACACCGTTTCAGGCTCGTTTGGAAATATATTCGTTCGTAGAAGCACTCTAAACGTGTTTCGCGGATGAAGGTCGCAAAGCAAATATCCGTAACGCGTGCTTGTAGCTTCTTTATAAACTTCCAAAAACTCCTTACGCTGATTCGGGAACATTTGATTGGCTAATACCCCAATTTGTGATACATCTCTACGTTGCGCGAATAAGACTAGATATTGCGTATTTAACGACACATCGCGCATGTATCTATTTTTGAAAAATAGATTCTGATTGATGAAGAACACGCTTATGTTAAGATGGTGGGAGAATACTGTAAATGTCTCGGAAAACGTTTTATCCATCTCCAACATGAGATCGTCAATTACAATGATTGTATGTTCATTTCCCTTTAACGAATTAACGTCATATACGCCTTTGTGGAACAAAATATCATCCAGGTTCTCGTTTAACACTGATTGATACGTCGAATAGCACCATATAACTTTATGCACAAATTTCGAGAACATCTCTCCCTTTTCTTTAATGATTTTAAGCATAAACACAGTTTTACCACATCCTGTAGGTCCAGATATAATACATGTGGATGGGCTCGTGAATCTGAATTTTTCTACAGAGTCCATTTCTAACACGTCACACTCCTAAGTGGGTCATTTACAAAATATTACAAATTTTGAGTGCTGTTCCTTATATTTTGCTTTCTTCTCCCACAGAACCATGAATGACGATGAGGTAGAGCACCCCATCACTGACTGACATTACGGATGACCTCGACGACAGTGTAGTTATGATTTCCTCCCCTGCCAACGAACCCTCACCAGCGATACCGGTAGCACGTCCAAAGCGGAGGTGTGAGAACCCCGTCAGGTATAAAGCGCCCGAAAACGCGCATGTTGCAGCGGTAATAGATCCCCAACCCTCAACCTCTTACGCAACAACCCCCCCAGCAGCACCTCCCGCTAATATATCCCCTTATTCACCCGCCGCCCCCCGTTCTGTTAAGTCTACAATAATAGATCCCCAACCCTCAACCTCCTACGCAACAGGCCCCCCATCAGCAGCACCTTCCGCTAATATATCCACTAATTCATCCGCCACAGTTGCCCCCCGTTCTGTTGAGGATGCTATAACGCTCGAATTGGTGCGATCCGCAGCCCCCACCCCAGCCTTGACTAGAAATCTGTATAGAGTCAGGGTCGACCCTAGAGCCATGTATAGCAATGGAATTGAGCGCGGGCTACGCCGGGTTGTACAGCGTATTATAGAGTTTGCTCTTCAGAATCGCGACGAGCGTGAAGTCAGGACGAGTCTGTCTTGTGGATTCGGGTCAGATGACGGTGATGTAGACGATTATTGGGTGATAGTGCCATTTAGACGTTTGGCGGCTGAAGATGTAGAATATATATTAGGACGTATAATGCAAGCCGCCCAAAGTAGTATAGCCTTCAATATGGACAACTTCACGGTAAATATTGACCGTGTATTCCGTGTTCCGGGTCATAGTGCCATACCGTATACTCTTAACTTCAATTCTCCGACTATTTACCGAAAGCATATAAACGTCGATCGTGGTTGCGGCTTTATAGCAGTACTCTTAGCACGTATGTTTACTGTACAAAATACACGGACTCAAAAAATTTGGCTGCCTACGGTCGTGGAGCGTGCCCGTAAACTAGCTGTAGACTGTGAACTTGAATTTGACTGTAATATGGGTCCTGAAGAGTTGAGAAGGGTAGAACAGGAAATGAATGTCCGCATAGTTGTATTTGGGTTGGATGATCGTCGTAGGACTGTGTATGTTTTTAAAAGCTGTGTGAGAGATCGTACAAGACCCCTACTTATTTTAGGATTGTCAGGGACAACGTATCTCCCCATCCGTAATATAAGTGGCTTTACGCGAATTATGACAAAAGTCGAAAATATGGGAGACATCATGATTTGTGTAAGGGATGCCTCGAGTTTGCGGAATATTAGTGAGACATTGTAAAGAATGTCACATGGTATGTGAGCAGTGTAAAAGCACCAAATGTGAAAGCCGTGTAGTTGAAGCTGAGAAGAGAGACTGTGATGTGTGTAGACGCACATTTTTCAATAATAGCTGTTTTGATTTCCATAAATCAATTGGCACGTGCAGGAAAATGAGAATCTGTGAATGTGGTATGTTTCACACAATGGATAATTGGGGGAAATTTAAGCACAAGTGTGACGTAATTCACTGTCCTACATGCCAGGAGGAATATAAGGCCGATGGAGTAAAGCATGTGTGTTATATGAAAGATGCTAAGCCTAAAAATAACCCTTGTATAACTGTATACTACGATATAGAAACATATACGAACGCTTAAACCAAAGAGGTAATTCCACATTTACTTGTGAGCCAGACCATTTGTGATGAGTGTATGGGTATCGAATGTGACGAGTGCCCCAAATGCGGTAAACGGACAAACGTTTTTAAAACGAATGTCCGCGATAGTCCTGTGAAACTATTTGTGTCCTATATTGTCAAGTTAGCCGACAAGTTCAAAAAACGGGGGCAAAGTTTGACACGCAGTTCCTTTATAAGGAGATGCTTGAACACGAATCCTCTGAGATATTTACAGGTGATCCATTGAAAAGAGGCAACAAATTAATACAGATACAGATAAGAGGCAATGTACAATTTAAAGATACTTTATTATTCACACCTTGTAAATTAGCAAAGCTACCCAAGGTGATGGGAGTAGCAGCTGAAGTTTCCAAAGGATACTTCCCTTACACTTTCCTCACCAGCGAGACTTTAAACTACGTAGGCCCACCACCGCCCAAACATTATTTTGACTGTATGGATGAACGTAAAGACTTTGATCGATACTACAACAGTTTTAATGAAAGTAACCCTTATAATATAGCTGATGAATGTGAGCGTTATTGCATGAACGATGTGCGCGTGCTTAGAGTATGTTTCCAGGCCTTTAGAAGGATGTACATAGCCCGTTTCAAATGCGATCCACTGCAAGTCGCAACCTCCATCGCATCATTATGTTTTACGGTGTTCAAGAATAACTTCATGCCTAAAGACACCTTAGCCATTATTCACCGAAACAACCCCCGCAGTTACGGACACAAGGCTATTTACTGGCTCATACACCTACAGCAACAGACAGGTGTATACATAAAGCACGCCCGCAACACGGGTGAAGTACCCATTAAGATTAATGGACGTGTTTTTTGGGTTGATGGGTTAAGTGAAAACCGTGTCACTGGTGTGAAGACTGTGTACTCCTTTAACGGTTGCTGGTGGCATGGATGCCCCCGTCCTGAGTGCGGAATAGCCGGAGATATCCAAGGTAGGTCTCCTGCCGGCTGTCTTGCATCGACCCGCACCCGCGATCAACTTATAGGATCACAGTTCACTCACAAAGTCTTGTGGGAGCATGAATATGATACACGGATAGAGACAGACGAGGTGTACCGTGAGGAAATAAACACGATCAAGCGTTCAATGGTGCTGGATCCTCTCAAATGTGGTGATAGCCTGTTTGGAGGACGTACAAATCCTTTCAGACTATACTTTCCACCTACGGAGGGCGTGAAGCTCCATTACTACGATTTCTGTTCTTTATACCCATACGTGATGAAGAGCAATCCGTACCCCGTGGGCGCTCCTGAGAAACTGGTGGGACCTAGCCTACCCTCCATCAATGAATTTTTAAAAAATTTGAATGATCGTTACTTTGGGCTCTCTTTCGTAGACGTACTCCGCCCACGCAATTTATGGATGCCGATCTTACCTGTCGTTATCGACGACAAGCTCATGTTTCCCCTGTGCGTGAAGTGCGCGGAAGAGGATAACGGCGAATGTAACCATATACCCCACCAGCGTAAGATCAGAGGCACATATACAAGTCCTGAGCTGGCCCTAGCCGTACGCCATGGTTATAGAATACTGAAGATACATGAGGTGTGGAGGTTTCAGAAGCTAGCCAACCTTTTCACACCATATATAAACGCCTTTTTGAAGGATAAGGTTGAGGCATCAGGGTATCCGCGAGGAGTTGATACCGAAGATGAAAAGTCTGCCTGTATTCAACGATACCGCGACCGCGAAGGTATACAACTTGATCATGTCCAAATTGTAAAGAATCCTGGCAAGCGCTTTAGTGCAAAGTTGTGTCTAAACAGTCTATGGGGAAAATTTGCGAAGAATACCGGCAGAGGGAACATTCGTTTGGCACAAAGTTATAGCGATGTCTGGGATTATGCCAATGCTCCCGATAAAGAGGTCATGGAGATCGTGAATGTAGGTAATAAAGTACAACAACACTGAATTTGCCACAGATACCTCAAGGGTTACAAACATACCTGTGGCCAGCTTCACAACAGCCTACGCCCGTATAAAACTTTGGGGTCTATTGCATTCTCTTGGGAGGAGAGTATTGTATGCCGATACAGATAGCGTGATATTCACAGAGAGGGAGGGTGAATACATGCCCCGCTATTGGGGAGTTCCTCGGCGAGCTCACTGATGAGATCAAGGACGAGTATGGGGACAACGCTTACGCCGACTCTTTTGTCTCAACAGGACCTAAGACTTATGGGGTACGGGTCAGGGTGGGGGAGGAAATGAAATATATCGTGAAGGCAAAGGGTATTACGCTCAACCAGCGAATCGGCGGGTTGTTAACTTTGAATCGTTGAAGGATCTAGTATGTTTGGACGATGATGAGGGCGAACAACCTCCCCAACTAATTGTAGGCACCCACAATTTTCGGGCGCAGAAGCTGGGGGGCGTGAAGGAACTTAGGGGTACGAAGGTGTGCCGTAACACCTATAGGAAACGTTACCAGTTACCTGGTTCCTATGATACCGTACCCTTTGGATACCATAACGTATGATGCTTCTATTGTTAACTCACACGTATTTGTCTTGTATATAATCGTATCTATTGATTTATTACACGTATTTGTAAATATACATATAACTTGAATATCTCATTTATTAAATCGTATTTGTAAAGTATCTATTGATTTATTACACGTATTTGTAAATATATATATAACTTGAATATCTCGTTTATTAAATCGTATTTGTAAATATATATAACTTGAATATCTTGTTTATTAAATAAATCATGTTTCAATTAGCGTTTCACTTTCTCCTTTGTGTGTGTGTGTGTGTGTGTGTGTGTGTGTGCGCGCAGGTGAAAGTTCTAAGCTCCGCCCACTGTAAGACCGTGAGTCATGCTACTATCTGGAGTCCCTGCGTGGTCAGTCGACTGCAGTAAGCCCGAGAGATCAGACGTGTATTCAGATCAGACGTGTATTCAAATGGCTACCTTTAATATTGCTTGTACAACGTTTATGAAATGGTATTCAGCAAAGTGTCAGGATGTGGTGGATACCGAAAAACTTCCTATTCCTCCCTCCTATACCTCTTTTAAAAACACATTGGATTGTGCGAAGTTCCAAGATGTACAAATACTCTACGGATGTTCTGGTGAGACCGTTGAAGGCTTTCGTTGCACAGACGATGTGCTGAAGTATACTGCAGAGCTAAACTTTATAAAGTCTCACATACACCGTGAAGTAAAAGAAACAACGCGTGCGGAAGAGAAGCAGCAGGTATGGATAATGAGTCTTGCGGATGGGTGGTGTGACAAGCGGTATTACGTCATGCTACACCATGTCGATTACTCATACCCTACGACTGAAAATGTGAATATCGTGATCATGGACAATCTTAAGTATTTTTATCACTATATTAACGTATATCATGATGAGGTTCGTAATGAGGTTGTGGCTAGTGCCCTGCGTGAGTTTTTAACAGACTTTAGAGACGAGTATCGTTTGATGGGCAGAAAGTAAAAATATGAGCATATGTTCCTCTCAAATAGTGCGCCGGAGTGTGAAGATGTTTAGTAAAACAAAAACTGTTCCTAGTTCTTATCCTGAAGTAAAATGTCTGGTGCGTAGGCTGGTAGTGATGAAATTAATTCTTGTACCGGAAAAACAAATATGTACAACAATTCGGTACGACTCGTGGATCATACGAACAAGCCCATTCACGTATCATCGAGTCAGCCGCCCGTCGAACCGTTCCTGCCTACCTGCGTGCCTCACACGGCTCATAGTTATCTCAGAGCTTGAACCGAGTGGACGTGCGCTCCTCGAATACGATGGAACTTCCTTTGAGCAGCATTCTCAACGCCTCGTACGATGTGTCCGTGACGAAATCGTTGCGCATGTTCAGGCGTAATTCCGGTACCATTAGCTATGTACTGGAAACGGAATGTAGACAAACAAACAAACGGGTTTATTTAAGTGTCGAGGAGATGAATAGAATCTTCGTGATAGTTGAGAAGTGGAGTGAAGATCGTTATAAAATACGTGCTAACGTAGGTACAAGAAGAGAGCAGATTAGTGACGCACCCTCATACGCCGTTGTATGTACGTTGTGTATAAATAACGATCGGCCGTGCATTGATATACGGCTGATGTGGAAGAATGCTTCTGATAATAACGCTCTTGTTCCTACGCGAAACCGTTTCATCCTCGACAGAATGTTTGAAATCGTCGGATTCCGCAAGCTGAAACCTATATTAGACGCGCGTGTTACGGACATGCTTTATTTTGATACAGTACTTGAACACGCATACACCGCTCTGCTCGATGGGTTTACCGAGTGTAGGGCTGGTGAGAATGGTCTAGTGCTGGACGTTTATTTAAAAAGTTTAGACTCTTTGAAATACCATGAACTTTGGTACAAAGCAATTGATCGGTACAAGGCTGAGCTCACCTACACCGTTCACCCTGAAGAACTATTTCTTTATATAACGCGCAGTTGTCGTAACGATTTAGAAGATTATTTCAATTGCCGCTATGTTGAGTGAGTTCACGATTGAAAAGCTCGAGTCGGTAGAAATAAACCCTCGATTGGAAAAGCGTGTTTATAAACTTGTGTTTAATAATGTAGCTAACGATGAACTCTTTGTGCGTGCTTTTGATTGTATTCTAGACGTATTTAAAGATGACTTACCAACCGGTTGTAAAGTGGGAGCAAAAATAGTACTGAACGATATGAAAGCCCTTCATATCGAATACAGGTTTCCCTATACTTTAAGCGGTGAAATATTATTAAGCCGCATATACTGCGTAATGCAGAGCAATAATGATGTAATTGTAAACTCGATTAAGACCGAGTTTAGTATTTTGAAAAAAAAGTGAAATGTATTTATATATTTTGCTTGATATTTCTCCTGTACTGTTATAATTATATGCATATTTCTATTATTATTGAATTGTATTTATATATTTTGCGTGATATTTCCCCTGTACTGTTATGGTTATATGCATATTTTCTATTATTATTGAAATGTATATTTATTTCTATTTGAAATGTATATTTTATTTTATATATATCTCCATAATTGTGTGTATATATTTCCTGTACTGTTATGATTATATGCATATTCCTCAATTATTATTGAAATGTATATTTATTTCTATTTGAAATGTATATTTTATTTTATATATATATCCATAATTGTGTGTATATATTTCCTGTACTGTTATGATTATATGCATATTCCTCAATTATTATTGAAATGTATATTTATTTTCTATATATTTATAATAAACAGAATGATGCAATGTTGTTTTACTTAATTATATCATGTTACGCCTTCTAAACCTACTATCGGTATTCTAAACCAACTTTTAAGAAATATAATAATGTATACAATGGTATCGCTAAAAAGTGGTATCTGGCAACTCAAGCCATTTACGCCTTCTAAGCCAACTGGCTGATTAGGAGTCTATAATAATGTATACAATGGTATTGCTAAAAAGTGGTATCTGGCAACTCAAGCCATTTACGTCTTCTATGCCAACTGGCTGATTAGGAGTCTATAATAATGTATACAATGGTATCTGGCAACTCAGTCTTCGATTAGAATTAAATATATAGCACAAACTGAATACATGGCGCTATTCGGCAACTCAAGCCATTTACGCCTTCTAAGCCAACTGGCTGATTAGGAGTCTATAATAATGTATACAATGGTATCTGGCAACTCAGTCTTCGATTAGAATTAAATATATAGCGAATACATGGCGCTATCTGGGAGCTCAAGCCATTTACGCCTTCTAAGCCAAATGGCTGATTAGGAGTCTATAATAATGTATACAATGGTATCTAGCAACTCAGTCTTCGATTAGAATTAAATATATAGCGAATACATGGCGCTATCTGGCAACTCAAGCCATTTACGCCTTCTAAGCCAACTGGCTGATTAGGAGCCTATAAAACAACGCCTACTCGGCTGAAGTCTTAATATGCACTTGGCTCCTGCTAGGTGAACACCTCTCCTCCTTTCTCTCCTTTCTGGCCCTTTGGGGGGAATAGCTTGGGGGAGAACTCCGCCTCCAAGTTGCATGCCCCTTGCAACAAAGGGCCCTTTGGGGTATTTTTTTTTTTTTTTTTTTGGTAACACCCCCACCCCCATTTGCAACATTACGTAATCACTTGCAACATTCTTGCACTCTCCCCTTTTGCGGCTATACTACTGACGGATATAACAAAAATAAAATAAAAAAATTCACCTCACACACACACCTTTGCGACCCTTCCAGCTTTATTCTACCTAATAAAAGTCTCATAGATGGACATGAGGAAAATAAAAATGTGAAAATACACTCGCAGCCTCGCTATAAGGGTCCACCCTAGGGGCTACACCCCCATTTAATTGAGCTTTAAAAAAGGCGACAGAAATAAATATAAATAAAAATAAAATTTCCACTTTTGGGATCCGCCCTCGGATTAGCATCTCTTAAACGTAGATTAGGTTTTTCCTCATTCCCATTTTTATTCTATTCAGCTCCTTTCCTCAGTGGGCAGCCTACCCTCCACTCTGGCCCTCTGCCACCATTATATATTACTCGTACTTTTACTTTGGGATTACTTTATGAGGGTTTGAACGAAGGTTCGGGATCGACCTCGCTTTCAGGTCGGTGTGCTGGAGGTTCCTCACTTCTTTTGGCAGGGCAGTAAAAAGCTTTGGGCCTCGTATTCTAAGGGTATTTTCCATTCTCGTTTTCATGGCCCCTTGTCCCACCGCAGCTGGGACAGTACAAAATCTGCCCCTTCTCTCATTCTGTTTCATTTCTAAGGTTGGGGACAAAACCCTCGAGTATTTTCCATATGTATATTATTGTGTACCGCTCGCGTCTTCTCTCCAGAGAGTATTGTTTCAGGGATTGTAGTCGAGACCAGTAGTGTTCACCTTTCGTTTCCTGTATCTTAGACGTAAAAGTCCTTCGTATAGCTTCAATGTTGGAAATGTTTCGTTTTCTGTATGGGCTTGTGACTACTGAGCAATACTCAATTATTGGTAGGACTA
This sequence comes from Bathynomus jamesi, assembly GCA_023014485.1. Lineage (NCBI taxonomy): Eukaryota > Metazoa > Arthropoda > Malacostraca > Isopoda > Cirolanidae > Bathynomus > Bathynomus jamesi. The sequence continues at coordinate 60,525 of JAJOZX010013787.1, read as the reverse complement.
GACTCTTCGATAGTTTGAGCATGATGTTTGCTTTTCTGATGCGGAAGCTCCTCCAGATGACCCCATTATTTTCTACCCGTTATAATTTTGATGTTATAGTGATCTCTAAATTTTGCATCTGATGACATTATTACTCCAAGATCCCTGACTTGCGGATTTGGTGTTATGTGTTTGGCTTGCAGAGTTCTGTACCCTTTACTCTGTAGCATTGTTATTACCATATCTTAGAAGTTGGAATTTTTCTTCGTTGAACTTCATATTGTTGTCTTCTGCCCACTTGAATAATGTTTCAATGTCGTTTTGTAATTTTTCTTTGTCACCTTCGTTCAATATTTCCTTGCATAGTTTTGTATCATCTGAGAAACATGATACAATACTGTCATTAATATCTGCAATCATTACACTGTACAACAAATTTTCGGTTCAGAAAAAAAACGGGAATAACATTGTCATTCTTAATATTTCGAGTGTGCTGATTCCAAATCTGAAATTAGTTTTTTCTATCACGTCGTGTTTTTGTAATGACTGCTTAAAATCTTCATACCAAAATATAAGAATATATTGATAAACAGATAGGCTTTATCATATGGAACAGTTTAATTATTGCTATACTTCAACATATATGCACAAAATTAACATAAAACTCTCGTATTATAGTGTTTTCAACTCATTATTTGTATTTATGCTGGCGTTTGTATGATGCTTCTGGTTGGTCACGCTTTAAATTCCAGCAGAAATCGGCCAGCGTAGCCATTGTGGCTATATCCTGGTGGAATCTCTCCCCGTGTTCGTCGCTAACAGCAGATGCGTTTTCCGGAAAGAATGGGATGTGAATGCAAAAAATGAATTTTCAATGACATCTTACATCCGAGACGTTGGTATGAGTTGATAAGTTGATCCACAAGTGCAGCATAGTTGTCGTATTTAGTCTTTCCTAGTAGACCACTGCACACATTTTTGAATGCACGCCAGGCTGCCAACTCAACCTCATCCATCACCGCTTCAAAGTGTTCACCTAGCATGAGTTGGCGAATTTGAGGGCCGACGAATATGCCTTCTTTAATCTTGGCATCACTTATTTTTGGGAATTTTTCCTTTAGATATTTGAAGGCAGGCTTATCTTGTTTCAACGCCTTTGCAAATTGTTTCATCAGCCCTAGTTTTATGTGAAGTAGCGGCAAGATAATCTTTTCCTTTCGTACTAGTGGTTCGTGAATAACATTGTGAGATCCAGGTGAAGAATTGTCTCGCGGCGGCCATACTGAGCGTGTGTAGTGTTCAGACCTTGCTCGGCTATCCCACTTGCATAGGAAACACATGTATTTCGTATAGCCAGTTTGCAATCCATTGAGAATAGCCACAACCTTCAAATCTGCGCAGATAAGCCATTCATGTTCATTGTATTTTATACAGTCCAGAATAAAAGCAACATTGTCATACGTTTCTCTCAAGACGACTGAATGAGCGATCGGAACAAAAGGCATTGTGTTCCCATTGTGTAGCAGTACACCCTGAACACTGTACAGAGATGCATCAATGAACAATCTCCACTGATTCGGTTCATAGCACAAACCCAGAGCATCGAACAGACCATGTATATCAATACAATAACAAAGATTGTTCTTCATTGTGAAATATTCCTGCAAATCCAAGGAGCACTTTCGGAATGCTGTAATTCGTACGTCTTCCGCCAGCAGATTCCATTCTTGTAGACGTGAGGCCAGCAGTTCACTTTGTTGCTTGGTAAGTATTAAATCACGGACCAAATCATTGAGTTCAGGCTGCGTGATGAGATGTTGTTCTTTCTTGGACTCGACTTGAGCTTCATAGCATTCGCCCTCTGATTCCGATTTGTCAGAGTCTGTATTATCAGTTGGCATTTCAGCTGGAGGACGAGGGATGGTTATATCTGTAGAATGTTCCACAGGACGCATAGCAGAACGAAGATTTGGGTAGACTATAGCCTTTTTCCCTTTTCTGTTGCAACCTGTAATGTGAGACAATAGACATTGTTGACTACTTAAGATAGCATAATTGTGTAATACATTATGCAGAGCAGGATATGCTAAAATGTGCTAAAAACACCAAATTTGACGTATATTCAGAAAAATAAAAGATTCCAACCTGTAATGTTCGTTAAGCAGAAATAGCAATCAGTTGAATGGTCCAGCGGCTCTCTCCATACCATTGGGACACCGAATCCCAGACCAGGACCGGTGCCTTTGAACCATGCAGATATGAGGCACCCAGTGCTTGTCCTGATCACCCACTTTGCATGCGAAGTATAATTCATAAAGCTTTTTCACATGAGAAGTCAACTTCCTTTTATACTGTTTTAACGTTAATGTCCCACAAATATAACAAAAACTGTCTCGCGAATTTTTGCACTCTCTAGGCATTGTAGCAGAACATCAATAACAACCTGTGAAATAAGAAAATGATAGATCAATTTGCAATTTCACGCACTGTAGACGTTGTCGGTGAAATACACATAATTTGATAGCTGTTATTCAATAATACTCACTTATAGCACCGATTTATGATAAAATACGGCTGACAATTTTGTTTTAAATGATTAATGAAAGAAATTTTTCATAAAATCAAAGTGGAAACACAGAGCCGAACACCACCACCACAGCATATGCATGACTGAACAAAATGTAAAAGATTCGTTCAGAGAACCAGTGGTTCTCAAAATGATACAATGAAATAGGGTCATTTTCATAAAATCGGTGGGTGATACAAATAAATGAGTGTTATTTTCGCAATCTATGCATATAATTAGCCATAAAAATGACGATCTCATTTCCGGTTTTTTTTCACTGTTGTAGTGTTATTACGAACAGCAAGGGCGCTAATACTGAACCTTGTGTAACGGAGCTCATGACTTCTGAGACTTCCGACTTAATTCCATTTACTACCACTCTGTGTTTTTTGTCAGAAAATTAAATATTCATGTTCCTGGCTTTATATATATATATATATATATATATATATATATATATATATATATATATATATATATAGAGAGAGAGAGAGAGTTACAAGGAGTTACAATGACAAGAGGAAGCCTCAAAGACCTTTTGGTCCACTTTGGGAGGTTCCTGTTATTAAAAGTTTATTTTTCTTTCAACTATCCTAGCAGTAGTAGAAAACTGGATAGAAAAGTAGAAGGCTCTCTCCCCACCCTCCGCTCCCTCCCTGCCAGAGGCAGGTACGGAAAAAGGTTGAAGAAAATACCTTGACCCTGGAAAAGTAGCCAAGGAAATTTTACAGGAAAGTGGATAATATATAAATAGCTCTATATTTAGCTTGCTCACAGAGACACCGTGCAAGCGAACTCCTGCAGAGTTTTCTTATGTTTCAATCTTAAACTATGAGAGTATTCAGTACTTTGTCTAGCATATTTTTAAACACATTTACACTTTGACTGCAAACAACCTCTGAGGGAAGTTGGTTCCAGATATTAACTATTTTATAGGAAAAGAAATTTCCGCAGACAGAGGTCCTAAATGTCTTTAGTTCCAGTTTAAACCCATTATTTCTTGTCGGATTGGCATTAAGTGAGAATAAGTTTCTGTAATCTACCCTGTCTATTCCTTTGAGCATCTTGAAGACTTGAATAAGCTGACCCCGCAACCTCCTCGTCTCTAAGCTAAACAGATTTAGGCGCTCCAATCTCTGTTGGTAGCTTTGCATTCTCATTGAAGGGATCAATTTTGTAGCCCTTGCTTGTACTCTTTCTAACCTTTCTATATCCTTCCTCAGGGATGGAGACCAAAACTGCGTACAGTATTCCAGTTGGGGTCTGACTAGAGAATTATAAAGAGACATTACAGTCTCCTTGTTCCGAAACTGGAACTGTCTTTTAATATAACCTAATAATTTTAAGGCCCTCTTTTCGACTTCTGCACAGTGCTTCGACGGTTTCAGATCATTGCTGATATAGACTCCCAAGTCTTTCTCTAGATCGGTCTCAGTCAAGTTCCTTCCCAAGAGAGAGTAATCGGTCTTTGGGTTTTTATAACCTATGTGCATTACCTTACATTTGTCCAAGTTGAATGGCATCTGCCAAGTAGCAGACCATTCGCCCAACCTGTCAAGATCGTTCTGAAGCGTTCTTACGCCCTCCTCAGTACCTACACTACTTCCTAATTTCGTATCGTCTGCAAATTTGGAGATTGCACTTAGAAGCCCGACGTCTATATCGTTAATATAGATGATAAAAAGTAAAGGACCCAGCACGGAACCCTGGGGACACCACTGGTGACGGGCGCCCACTCCGAAGCCACTCCATTTATTACCACTCTCTGCTTTCTATCTTTTAACCAATCCTCAATCCAGTTGGAAACGAGCCCGGTGATTCCTAGTCCTTTGACTTTAGCTATCAATCTAGCGTGAGGGACTTTGTCAAAGGCTTTTTGAAAGTCGAGATACACTATATCTATTGCCCTACTTGCATCGTACTGTGTATGCATATTATGGAAAAACTCTAACAGGTTTGTCAGACAGGATCTATGTCGCCTAAATCCATGTTGAGAATAAAAAATTAGATTGTTAGATTCAAGGTGATACACAATACGTTTTGTAATGATGGATTCCAACAGTTTGCCGACAACTGACGTTAAACTGATCGGCCGATAATTACAAGGATTTTCCATATCACCCTTTTTAAAGATAGGTGTTACATTTGCTAACTTCCAGTCGGTTGGAACTTTCCCTAACTCGATTGATTGTTTGAATATGGTTACTAAGTCGTCAACAACATTGTGGCTAACCTCTTTTAATACCCTTGGAAGAAATAAGTCGGGACCAGGTGATTTGTATTTATTCATCTTATCAATTAATTGCTGTACCTCATTTCTCGTAAAACTTATGGTCTCTACGGGATTGTCACCATCATACGTAATCCGAGGACTTGGCACTTCTATTTTGTCTTCCTCCGTGAAGACTGTAACGAAGAACTCGTTTAACGTATTAGCTATATCTTTATCACCGAATTTCAGTACGCCATTTCTATCTTTTAAGGGGCCTACAGAATTTTTAATTGGCTTTCTGCTATTAACATGGGCAAAAAATTCTTTAGGGTTAACTTTAAAGAGTGAGGCAACTCTAGCTTCTTAATCACGTTTGGCTGATCTAATTAAGGACTTAACCCTCCTACGTAGGTTTATATAGTTTTCTAAATTAGTGTGGTTGAAATGCGACTTAAGTAGTTTGTAGGCTCTATTTCTTCCCGTAATAGCCCTCCTAATTTCGTTGTTAAACCATTTCGGTGACTTTGTTGACAAGGAAACCATTTTAGTGGGTATAAAAGTGTTCTGTAATATTCTAAATTGATCCCTATATGAGCTCCAGGTGACATTGACATCCTCACTTATTAGAACTTCAAGTGTGTCTAAACTACTTCGGAAGCTTTCAAAATTTGCTCTCGAGAAATCCAGTCTTTCACGAGTCTTTTCGCGTGTATTAACTGGAACCCTGAGGTCAAACCTAATCAAATTATGATCGCTGTTACTTAAATTTTCACCAATAGTCAGGTTAGAGACTAGGTCATCTTCGCTCGTGATTATGAGGTCTAGTTTATTATTACCCCTAGTAGGCCCGTCAACCCATTGACTTAATAAGTTATCATCGGCAAATTCCAACAGTCTTGAGCCCTCAGCATCAGCTGTTTTGTTTTCCCAATTTACATTACCACAATTAAAATCACCAAAAATCACACTGATCTTATTATTCACTATTCTGCTTAATTTGTTATACAAGTTTATATCCTTATCCACGGGGTAGTGAGGTGGTCTATATACTAGAAGTAGCTGCACTACTTTATTATTTAGGTTTAGATCAATTCCCAACATTTCATGAGCAGATACGATATTACTGTTTACCGGGTGCAGGGAGTCCCGAGCATACAAAAGTACACCGCCGCCTTCCCTTCCGTTCCTATCTTTGTGAAACATTTTGTAACCTACCATTTCGAATTCTCCTACAAAATCCCTTGATTCAGAATGAATCCAGGATTCCGTTATTCCGATGATATCAAAGTTCTCAGTTTTGACAAGCGCTATAAATTCCATTAGTTTGTTTCTAATTAACCTAGCATTGAAGAGCACAGTTTTGAGTGATTTTAAGTTGTGGTTTTTCCTAACTGGCCTGAGTCGTTTCCCGACGCAGTTGAACTAACTACTGGGGGAGGGGGACTAACTGCTGTTGGAGAGGGACTAACTGCTGCGGGAGGGGGACTAACTGCTGGGGGAGGGGGACTAACTGCTGGGGGAGGGGGACTAACTGCTGGGGGAGGGGGACTAACTGCTGGGGGAGTAGTTTTAACTGTTTGGGGAGCAGGATCAATTGCTGGTTTGGGGGGTCCTAGTTTGAAAAGATTATACAAATTAATGTTCAGTAAATCACCATACTTCTTTTTCCCCTTCTGGTTAAAATGTATCCCATCTGAGATAGAGAGAGAGAGAGAGAGAGAGAGAGAGAGAGAGAGAGAGAGAGAGAGAGAGAGTTACAAGGAAAAGAAGTACCTCAAAAGGCCTTGCGGCCCATACCGAGGAGGTACCAATGGCAACGGGTGCCACGGAAAATTCTGTACACACTCAAATAGTGTGCAAGATTTGGTCTAACCTTTTCTTGAACTGATCCACAGAGGAACTGTTCACAACTTCCGAAGGTAACCTGTTCCATGTGTCACAGATCTTATACGTAAAGTAATTCCCACACACACTGGTCCTAAACCTTTTCAAATCCAACTTCCAACCATTGTTACGAGTTGGGTTATCATTTAAACTAAACATACTTCTAAAATCGACATCGTTGAACCCGCGTAAGAGCTTGAAAACCTCGATCAGTTGACCGCGCAGCCTCCGAGTTTCAAGCGAAAACAAGTTCAGGGCGCGTAACCATCGATTGTAGCCCATATGCCTAACGGAAGGGATTAACTTTGTGGCCCTGAGAGAGAGAGAGAGAGAGAGAGAGAGAGAGAGAGAGAGAGAGAGAGAGAGAGAGAGAGAGACCAAAAACGTGACAAAGATATGGTAAGAAAAATTAATGAACTTGGAGCGGATTATCAGAAGCCCAAAATTTAGATCGTATTCAATTTTCAGCCTGGATTAAATGAGACAGAAGCTTGGAAATATTTGCAGACTTTTCATCCGAATGGGGACAGGATGGCAACTTTGACGTTTTATGTAAGTAACATTTTCTGCTTTTATTTAACTCTTAATGCATAACCTGGGTAAAATATACTCTTACTCTTGATACAGGGTGTGTATAAAGTAACGCAAATGAAAAGAGAAATCTGATTTGAGCTGGCTTAAACTACGAGTAGTTTCGTAAAGCAAGTGAAGAGACAAATACGATTTCAACTGTTTAAACTAGTTTATAACGGCTTTAAACTGGTTTACAAGTTAAAAAACAAGTTGGAACTAATTTAAACCAGTTAAAATCGGATTTGTCTCTTCACTCGCGTCACGAAACTAGTTTTTGCCAATTCAAATCAGATTTCTCTTCACTTACGTTACTTTATACGCACCCGACCCGGTATAATTTAACAGCTCTAAAATAGATGTTTACCATTATTTCATGACTGCGATATAATATACTGTACCTTTGAAATAATTTAACATGGTTATGAAATAAGGGTTAAAATAGATTGTCATTACACTTTATAACGATTTCATATTATCGTCGTGATAATAACGATTTGGTTATTACTAAAATAATCTAAAAGTACGAATTATATAAAATGAAAAATTTTATGTGGTATTATTACAAATAAAACAATGGACGATAAACGAGTACAATGATCACTGATTGTGGACGCAACTCCATGAATAAGAAGAAATATCTCTGTTAGCAAAACAACAACAACACCGGACTAGAATTTTTCTTATATAGTACTGTAAATTATACGACCTTTTCTACAACTGCATTCGGTGTAGGAAAAATCGTAAAACATTCAGGAATCGTTTCAATTTTTAACAGCCTCAAAAATGAAGAAATTTAATTTGTATTCAGTTCTAAAAAACAGATAAAGTTTAGTAGCATGTTAACAAAAAGTACGAGTGGGGCGAGAGGGGGTAGGGTGACTTATCGGAAGAGGGAGAAAAGTAGGAGGGTCGTACAGCCCATGGTACGGAGGGAAAAGTGATGGAAATGGAAAAAGGATGCGAATGGAAACTAAGGAGAAATAAAAAGGTTAAAGAAGCTAAATAGAAAAGGGTTTTGGGTAATAGAAAATGGATCTCTCTTTCTTAAATGGAATCTCGCTAATCCTCACAGCTAATGACATTACTTAGATTGATATTTGGTGAGGGACAAAAAGAAAATCAGCGAAGTAGATAAAAAATAAAGACGAGCATAAGAAGAACAGTCGATGGGAAGAGACAGCAAAAATGTTATCTTTCGTAAAAGAAAAAAGAGAAATGAGTTTATTTTCGTCGGAATATATGTGTGTGTATATATATATATATATATATGGGATGAATTTCACAATTAAACACGTGAAAGGAATGAATGATGTAAACCCACAAGGAAAAAGAAAAATAATTCCAAGGCCTTTCGTGTATTCAGAAGCAGTGGTGGGCACCGTTAACCAAAAAGTTAACTTCGATAACGATAATCCGTTAACCCCAATTTTTAACTCCGATAACGATAATCCGATAATTTTACTACAAAGTTAAAGGAAGTTAACGATAATCCGTTAACGATAACTATTTCTTTACTAACATTTAAAAAATCAAGGAAAAAAGCTTTAAAACCCATAGAAAATGTTTATTTATGCAAAATCCAACAATAAATAGGTATTTAACTGTATTTTTATCAAGTTTTGCAACTTTTTTGCTTAATAACTTTTTTTTTATTTTTAATAAAAAATGTACTGATTACATGTTTTGAAACCCTTGTAACCACGAACCATTAACTAAATTATAATTTACCAGAGAATTATTATGGCGGGAACTGAAAGGTAAAATTACATTTTAGGCACATTTATTAAAGACTATGACACAATGTGCTGGTTGCCCTTCAGAAAGACCAACTTCTCAAAGTTAGGCCCAACTGCCAGTCTTGACCTCTTGGGCCTCAGGATGTCCTTGCCGAGAGAGAAGAGCCGTTCCACTGCGGCAGAGGACGGAATTGGCAGACTGAAGTTATGGCGGTTTGAATTCATTCGCGGAGCGGTGATCTTCCGTGAATGACTCCTCGCAGTTAACGTGTTAACGGACTTTAACAGACTAAATATCGAGTTATCGGAAGTTAACTGGTCCGATAACGATAAATAGAAATTAACTTCCGTTAATAGTCCGTTAAGAAAAGTTAACTTCGTTAATTAACTGTTATCGGATTAACGCTTTAGTGCCCAACACTGTTCAGAAGTACACCTCGTCAGGGAATGACGTCATTTCCTGACGAGGTATACTTCTGAATACACGAAAGGCCTTGGAGTCATTTTTCTTTTTCCTTGTGGATTTACATCATATATATATATATATATATATATAAACACAAGGAACAGTATTAGCTCCACTACAATTCATAATCATGCTAACTGACATAGATGAGGACGTTACCAGAGACAGCACAGTAACATCCTTTGCCAACGACACAAAGATCAGTAGAAAAATAAAAAACCCAGAAGATATAGGATCTCTACAAACCGACATGAACAGAATCTACAAGTGAACGGAAGACAACAATATGAAGTTTAACACTGAGAAATTTCAGCTGTTAAGGTACGGAAAAAGAGAGGACCTAAAATCCATGGAATATTATACCCCAAATGGACAGGAAATTCAGAAATATTCTAAAGCAAAAGACTTTGGGGTTGCAAGGACTTATGATGCGAAATTTGAAACACAAAATAAGATAGCAGTAAACAGAGCAAAGAGAATAACTGGGCAGATACTGAGAACCTTTAAACGAAGGGATAGGAATATAATGATTCCTCTACTGAAAACACTGATCATACCCAAATTGGAATAGTGCTCGGTCCTAACATGCCCATATAAAAAAGAAGACATTAGACAACTAAAAGAGATTCAGAGAAGCTTCACAGCCAAGATCAAGGGGTGCAAAGAACTAAACTACTGGGAAAGGTTACGCGAATTAAACCTATATTCACTGGAAAGGAGGAGAGAGAGATACCTCACTATTTACATTTGGAAAATAATGGAGAAACTAGTCCCTAATCTTACTCTGAACCCTTCAACTCCCCAAACAACAGTGGAACGTAGAAAAGGAAGACTGTGTCGTGTTCCCGAATTAAAAGCTAGACAGGGAACATCCTTAACCCTGAAAGAAAATAGTTTTGTTGTGAGAGGACCAAAAGTATTTAATCAGCTGCCCAAAGACCTAAGGAACACGAGTTGGGTTACAGTGGACATCTTCAAAAGAAGACTTGGCGCTTGGCTCAGAACAATCCCCGATGAGCCGGGCGTACCTGACTATGTGAGGTGGAGAGTACAAGAAACCAACTCACTACTTCACCAAGCTAACTCGAAAAGAGGGGCGACAAGCTTGACCTTCGTGAAATGAGGAATCATCGCGCGGAACAGTTGAAAGATTGAAAGGTATATATATATATATATACAGGCCCGGATTTAGCTATAGGCGAACTAGGCGATCGCCTAGGGCCTCGCGCCAAAGGGGGCCTCGCTCAAGCCGTTTTGCACGTTCTGTCCTGATATTTCTTGATCCGAATTGTTTCAGTTTTATGAGAGAAAGATACAAAAGAGGCGGAGCTTGTGATGTCATTGAAACCGACCGCTCACTATTATAAAAAATGAAATGTCAACATCTCTTATACATCACATATGAAAAACGTTTGTATACTATGGAAAGTCATTACCTATAATATTATATAAATCTCAGAAATCATTGTCTTATATTTTCGATACAAATCTTGATTCATATTATAATTTATACTTATTTGTATGGTTTAATTATATTTCTTATACAATTTCCATGCGTGATTATTTTGGTTTGGTTTAATTTTTAAGTGCTGGCATAGTTCTGTCTATGCGGGATTCTAATATTGCTGGTATAGTACCGATAATTAAGTTCATATTTTCATATAATATATAGGCCTAGGGCCTCGCAACTTCTAGATCCGGCCCTATATATATATATATATATATATATATATATATATATATATATATATATATAAGTATAATTTGGAACATGGGTGCTCATGCTCTTTAAAGCCACTTTGGTACTCGTGTGTAGTTTTTGGCATATTTAAACGAGAATTCATGTTAGTTTGTTTTTCTGATATTTTAATTTGATCTGTAAGGGCATCATCTTTCGTACTTAGTTAGAGCATATTTTCAAAAAGAAACTCGGATTAAAAGTTATTTTGATTTTTCTTGATTTTGGGCTCATTTTTTGCGATGCCCCAAGTTTTTAGTATAGCTTTTGAAATTTAGGGCTTCACAGAGACTTTGGGGGGGTTTACGCTTCTACGCGACTCCATTTTGGGGGATATTTTACTTAAAGAAAACGAATTTTTAAAGGGATATATACTTTAGTTAATGTTCATAATTAAGTGTATGATGACTACAGCATTACATTTAAAATTCATATAATTTGGCGATTGTACAACATTGGGTTTGGAGTTTGAACTAATGATGTACCGATTCCAAAATTTTGCCAATGTCGACGCCGACTCTTTGGCTAAATTTTAAAAAAATAAATTCCCTTCACAAATTTTACTAATCTAGCCTTATTATTATTTTTTCCAAAATGTTTTAATGTATTTCCAAAATTGTATTAAAATACTTAAAATAAAGTCAGCATAGGATGGTTTAATATAAAAATTATAAACCAACTTAATATACAATTATTACTAATATAGAGTAGATTACAGTAGTTTATAATACAGGGTGTCCCAAAAGTCCCTATCTATTTTGTTGAAATAGGCTGAATTTCAAATGAATGTTTTAATGACATGATTGCATGCACCTTTCTAGACAAATACATGCATTAGATTTCTATTTTAATTATTTTTAAATTTTTAATTAATTTTTTCAGATCCATATCATTGGTGATGGATGTGCATGAACGCGTTATGATAGTAACATGTCGCATCAGAGGAATGAAATGTTGTGAAATTAGAGACCGATTCTCAAGAAGATTTCATAAGCCTAGACCGACAGATAAAGCAATTCGTGAATTGGTGAACAAATTCAAAAGGACTGGATCTGTGCATGATGAAGGAAGAAGTGGACGCCCAAGAACAGTACAACAAAACATTGAATCTGTTCGCATAGTGTTCGAAGACGATCAAAGAATGTCAGTTCGCCAAGCATCCCACAGATTGACCATACCCAAAACAACTGTTCACAGAATCTTGCGTTCGACGCTCAAGAAGAAGTGTTATCACATTCAGCTGTTACACAGCTCACACGAGAAAGATTTTCCAAAAAGAGCAGCAATGTGTGCGGAACTGGTCGAACAAATCCAAAATATCAATTTAATGGACCACATTTTGTTTAGCGATGAGGCGACTTTTCACACCTGTGGTAAAATCAATCGACATAATTGTTGCATCTGGGCTAATGAAAAGCCAACTGAGTTCACTGAATGCGAAAGAAACTCGCCTAAAGTCAACGTGTGGCTTGGAATGACGAAGTCTAAGATTTACGGGCCCTTTTTCTTTGCAGAGGCTACAGTGACAGGGCCTGTTTACTTTGATATGCTTCAAAATTTTCTAGAACCTCAACTTCTTGAAGATGGCATTCTCGACAATGTAGTCTTTCAGCAGGATGGGGCACCATGTCATTATGCCAGAATTGTTCAGACATACCTAAACGAGCGTTTTCCAAATCGATGGATTGGACGTGGGGGAAATAGGCCCTGGGCAGCGCGATCTCCGGATTTGACCCCATTGGATTTCTTTGCTTGGGGTTTCATTAAATCAGAGGTCTATCGCAGAAATATTCGAGATTTACCAGATCTGCGAGATCGCATTAGGCAAGCAGTTGAGAAAATAACCCCTGAAATGCTCGGAAATGTGTTCCGCAATGCAGCTGACCGCTTTGAGATTTGCAGAGATACAGATGGAGCACATGTGGAAACTACTAATTAAAGATTTTAATGGTGTAATACTTGTAATTTGTATAGAAATACATCTGTATTCAGGTCAGTGTGACATTTATTTGAAATTCAGCCTATTTTAACAAAATAGATAGGGACTTTTGGGACACCCTTTATTTAAAGACTAGCTAGTTAAAGAAAACATAAATTTATGGGTAACTTAAGTTTTGGCCTTTTCATGAATGTGAAATATATTTTATACAATTACACTTTGAAATAAGTATAAATTATCAAACTTTTTTGTATATTCATTTTTCTATGAAATAAATTTTTGTTTGGTAATGAAAATTTTAAATTTCAAAGAATTAGCAAGAGTATTGGCTAAATTTGGCCGATGCCGATGTCCATAAAATGGCCGATTCTGTCGAGCGCCGATTAATCGGTATACCACTACTTTGGACTGAAGTCCCATGCCCTGAAAAGTAAGGCTGTCCCACGAGCATTGTGAATAGCCTCGGACGAAAGCAGCCTCACACCAACACTGCCCTCAAAAGTTCTTGCGGGAACGTATGGAATGTTGTACGAGGATGCAAGGTAACAACCTGGAAACTACTTTACTACTGTGTCGGAGTGAAAGTACCTCATGGATCATCTAAGGCCGAACACAAAGTGCGAGTGGCCGGCCCATCCCAACCCAAGAGACAGCAGCCGGGCGCGCGTCTTCGACACAAGTGGAAAATATGGGAAAAAGTAGTGTGTGTAAAATCGGATATGGATGATATACGGAGGGGAGAGGCGTTGCTCCTTTGGTGAAGGATAAATGGCATAAATGTATGAAAGTATGTTTCTGCTAGCTATCGCAGTGAAAGATTCATTTGGTTCACACACACACACGCTCTTCCCTTCCTAAATTGTCCTGCTCAACACCAATTACATGTTTTCACTCTTTGCACGTTCAGTCACCACCCTTTCATATAAACCTTACCTGATATAATGAGCATACAAATGTAGTTCCTGCACTGACTTCTTTTACCTTGTTCAATACTTTCTTCTAATCTCTTGTCCACACATCCACTTCGCTTTACACAAGTGCCATATCCAGTCAGCCACTGCAGCAATCGTCTTTCAGCACTTCACATATAACCATCTACACCCCAGAACTTTCTTTTCTCCAGTTTTCTTAAAGCCCTCTCAACCTCCTCCCTAGTGAAATGTTCACTGCCACAATACTCGCATTCCACTCTGATGCGACTCGTACATGACCGCAGTAGCTTTCAAACGCAGGATCCACGGCAACCCAGAGTCCGAGGCTTCTACGACACACAACCGCTGGGTGGGTTCTATTCTTATAGAACGATCATCCCACAGCATTCATTTCAGACTTCAGATCCGTTTAGTTCCTTCCGAGAGTGGCCTTATTAATGTTATTCAAGAGACTGTATGATGGAAACGATCTGAAATTAATTTCTCTAAACTGACCGCACCAAGAGAATGATGATGATGATTACGATGTAAGCGGTTAATGTTTTAAGGTTAAATTATTAAAGTAACACACTACCTAACAAGACCACATACGATATCAAAACGAGACCCCGTTATGTTCATCTTCCTTTCTCTCATTATAATTCTTTTTTATGCAGGAAGGAGGGGCCAGGGGCAAATGCCCGCAAAACCGCCCCTCCCATAGAAGGAGAAATAGCCAAAATCTGGGATTTTCGAGATGCCTAGAGACACTACGTGACACACTGCCTTTTCGTGAACCCTAAATTTTGAGATCAGTTCAAAAACATCTTTCGCATTATGATACATTCATCTTTCATAAATAACGACTAAGATCCACTCTAAGGTTAGCACGAGAGAAAGGAAAGAGTAGTAGGGGGTTAAGAGAAGAGAATAAGGGGTTTAAGTAAGTAGCAACACCTATCACTCGTGGGTTAACATTTATTCAGAAAAGAGACTCGCCATCATCATCGCCGGCAACTGCCGACAAGTCGGAAAAATAGTCGACGAGAATAGGAACAGAGCTGGGCAATAAATACATTGAATGTATTTAAATACTAAATACTAAATACATGGTAGAAATGTATTTAAATACTAAATACTAAATACATTTTACGAATGTATTTAGATACTAAATACAAAATACATCAATTGTATTTAAATACATTTGTAAATACATTTTAAATACATACAAATTTGCTTGTTGAAGCCATGACACGCACACGATAAAGAAATCAACCGCTTTCGACTAAGAGTGGCACACAACTGATTGAAATGACACGTTGAAACATGAACCATGCTGTACTACACTGTCGACGCGTCGTACTGTGCTAGTACAGAACGTGTATTAAACCAGTAAAAGTATTTACATTTTTATATTTTGAGTATTTAAATACATTGTATTTAAATACTCATTAAAGTATTTAAATACTATATTTAAATACATGAAAAACAATGTATTTATAAATACAGTTCTAAATACACAAATGTATTTAAATACGTATTTAAATACAAATGTATTTAAATACTGCCCAGCTCTGAATAGGAAAGGGGTGAAAGATGAAAAGAAGTAAAATAAGAACGCTTACAAACCATGCAAACACAGTCTTAACTCACTGTCATACCATGCAAACTACAGACATGCAAGTTTGATATTGATGTAGGATAATAAATATTTCCTCGTTCGGAATCTTTTATTGGCTTAAGAAAAGAGAGAGGCCAAGTTTGAAGTTAGAAAATAACAAAATTAGCAAATAAAATTTAGCCGTTTTCGTACACTTTCCCGGAATAATTTTCTAGCATTTAAAAGTTTAGTCTTCAGTTTTTTTACTCGTTTTGATGATGAGACACTTTCGATGACCTCCGGATGCGCTTTCAAATATTCTTTCAATAACTTGTTTCCTACAAAGAAAACGAATACAATTTACTTTTCCCTCATTTCCCACAAAATAAGAAATTAATGTAAAGACTGAACTATGGTATTTTATTTAGCTTAACAAAATTTAAATGAAAGTGTTAATGTAGAGAACTAAAGAGATGAACAAAGGTGGCTGGCCGAGTAGTAGTAGTAGTAGTAGTAGTTCCTACAACTGAATTAAAGACGGTCAAAATAGTGGAAAGCGTGCGTTACAAGATGCGTGCGTGTTACCTACAGGATCGCAACAAATTTGAGGATACATATAGCCCATCGCGACACGAACGTGCATGTCCCGACATTTGCGGTTTCGCGGGGAATTATCTTTATAAACGCTTTTACGTAAAAGGTGATATAATTAAGGGTGGGTTACGTTAAACTATGCTAGGTTAGGTTAGTTATTAGGTTCTTAAAATTGGGCGAGTGCAGCGATACAAAATTTAGAAAGTATGAAAGTGAGAAGCTTTTGTGTGTAGTGGTGTGACTGCCTAATTTTGTGTGTTATTTGAGGAAGCCACAAAGAAAAACTGGATTTACTAGAACACGGGCTTGCGGACTATACTAAGGTCTTCATCAGGTGCGAATCCAGAGGGTATTGAGGCTAGAACTACACGATATCTCTCGTGTAGTCCTAGATTGAGGCAGGTCAGTATATAAAAGAAGGATGTGACCGAAGGTTGGAGATGGGGTATTAGGAAAGGAAGGAAAAAAGGGAATAAGGAACACCAGAAATAAAAAAACAAAGGTTTGTGTGTGTCTTGGGAAAACAAAGTCTACGTTTAAGCTTCCTGACAGAGATAAAGGAACATTCATACCTTCGAAAGTTGAGGGGGAAAGGACGATCAAGTTGACACAGATGTGGTACTGTGGCTTGCATGATGTTCATCTCGTAATTAAGAATATTTAGTGAAGCGCATGCAAGCGTGTTATTTAAGAAATAGAATGTGATTACACTTTTTTAGGGGAATGAAAGGGCTCTGCTTCACCGGATATGTGCTGTTGAAATACTTATTTTGTATAAATTAAAGGGTAAATAGGATAAGCATCAATAAATTTCGAGGATGGGTCACATTTCCAACCATGAATGCAAAATAGAATCCAGCGAGTTTCGCCTGGAGAGGGAAACCAACTGTTTCACGGAAGATGAGGAAGGCCATGATCTGACCTTAGGAATCCCTGTATCATCGCCATAAGAAAGAGGAACTAGTTTCATACTCTGCGTCTACAGGTACGAGCACCGTTTGGAGTGACGGCCTTCTTTCGAAAGAACACGCAATTGAGATGATTTTTTAAGCATGATTCTTGTACGACGAAACGACAGGATAAGATGCGAATATATTATGGAACGAATATGAGAATAAGTCATACTATGAAGCTTTAAAGTTACGTGGGATAAGGGATGCTACTCTTGAAGCGAGTTTGTAAACTTGGGAGTTAAAAAATGTCAACCTTATGTTCATTCTTAGATTATTTTTAAGAGTAAAAGTATACGTAAGTTCAAAGTACAGTATAACAATGATGGTAAGTAATTAAATCAAAATAACACTCATATACTTGACTAATTATGAAGAAAATTTAGTCTTCATTTTACCTGGGAGATAGCCCTTCGTCCCATCTTGAGAGATCTTCGATGACTAATTTAAAATCTTTTCGTATGATTTTCTCATCCTTTTCTTTCCACTGATAATGTTCAACTAAAATGTGAAGGAAAAAAAATTACTTCCTGTTATTGAGTCAAAAGTGTCATCTCACTAATAATAAATCAATTCTGTAAACATTTTGCACGCACGCCCACTCTCTCTCTAAATTAGGAATGACAAAATTAAGACTACACATACTACTAAATGTACGAAACAAATATAATGCCAGGATTGTTTAACCTCCTCCTCCTCAACATCTAAGATAACACCGAGAAGCGGTGTTACGACAATAGCCAGAACATAGTCTTTTATGGAACGATAAAGCTGTATTGTAACTACATATATACAGCTAGTAATGTAGTGTCAATTATCAGAAGTAAATCGTTACTACGAGTATGATGGTCAGTCATCATGGAGAATTATAACGTCAACACGTTTCAATTATTTATGTATATTTTCTTATGCAACCCAGAAATGCATGATCATGTGTCCCTTAATCAATTTAAAGTTCTTCTTTTAATCGTGTATATCTGTAATTTAAAAATAACCACAAAACGAAACAGCTTATTAAATGAAAACCTAACAGCGTGTAAAGGCAGTAACGTCATACTTTACACTGTTTGTACACAAAGTTATTTATGAAAATTTCAATCAGTTAAGCAAGACTATCAACGTTAATCGTTTTACAGAGAAAAAGTTTAATACATTACCTCTTCTTTTCTTATCTCCTGAAAAAAAAAAAAATAAATAAATTTTCTCAAGTCATAATTCGTTAGAGAGAGAAATGGCATCCCTTCAAGTAAACCTTTCTATTTCTCGGTTTCCTTTGAATTTTCTCGTTCTCATTCAAATTACAGTAGCTTTAATTAATCAAGATATTAGACACTAATGTTTGTATAACAATCACAAAATTCTAATAGATTTTTCGGAATATATAATGAACAATCTGGCAACTAAATAATGATAAATATTCATTTCAATTTGATTAAATTGAAAAACAAACGTACCTCCAATTTTCAAAAATTGCACACCGAGTACAAATTACAAAAGCTTTCAAATTACACAATAATTAGAATGGTACCTTTGCAGTTTAAGCTATTTTTCTTAAAAATTTTACAACAAAGACAACGAAAATATTATAAGACGGTTCACTTCTACCTTTGGTCAGTGAACAAAAACGAAGCCGAGTACAGACCTTCAAGTTCACACTGCCAATTCCTTTTCTTACGAGAGGGGGTAATTATGTTTCCCCATTCATCAAACAGCAGACAAACATTGCCTGTTCAAAATATGAAAATTCTACAATACAGACTGTTACAACAAAAATCATTTTGTCTTAAATCTGTAAATTAGCTTTCGTGACTCAGTCCGATAAGAACTGGTCTCGCAATGTGAAGCTCCCTAGTTCAATTTTTGCTGCCTCATTTGACTAAGTTAATATGATGCAAGAACCTGAGTTTTACTCAAGACACTTCGTCTTATGATGATCCCACTGCGTGTGGAAGTTTTACCAATTTATGTGAGCGGCTCAAATTGTGGGCGAAACACGGAAAAGTTCCATTTGACCTTTGACCTCCATTTTTAACACTGACCTCTGATGCTAGAATCTGAGTCTTGCTCAGGACAACGTCCGCATGAAGTTTCATCAATTTATGTTCGTGTAGTGGTGCAAATGTTATGGTGCGGACACGAAAGTTTCGTGTGACGAACGGACGAAGTGCAATCCAATACGGCCTCTCAAAATTTATATGGTGGTAGGGGGGAGGGAATTATTGCAAAGGGTCGGGTGGAGAAGCTACTGAAGCAGAGAATGCAGGTCATTTATTTAACTTATCGACAGATAAAATTTGTTGTAAAACTTCAGCGTAACCAATTCAACGGAGGGGCTATATTGACAACCTTCTTGAGTAGAGAATGTTGAATAATTATAATTATCTTCATTCCGTTAATCTCTCAGCCAGTCAGGAAGTCTTGACGGTCAAAATTTTTAACACGAAAAGAGTAAAAACTGAGGATCACTCAAAACGTTTAGTAACTTCCAAGAAAAAATGTGGAAACATACTTTGGAAAGCAAAATGCTGGACGCGCGAGACATCATGGATTTCCTCTTCACGGTCCTGCTTTTGATTAATCTCATCTTGCGAGTCTTCATTAACGTTTATGTACATTTTGGTCTGTCTGATACTGCACATCTTCAACTTTAAACGCAAAAAGAAAGATTATTTTTTACACGTGATTAACGGACCTCTTTTTATTGTTAGTAAAGTACTTCAAGAGGGAGGAAGCTCAAGTAAACTTTGATGGAATTTCATTAAATATCAAACTATTCAACATCCAAACTCCCACATTATTAATTAAAAAGGATAGGCTATTAATAAATGCAAAAAAAACTTCTTTTTTTTCTACGTGAAGGTCAAAATATGAAAATAAAAACCCACTCTAATAGACAGAGTTTATTCCCACGACAGTTTCGACGCCCACTGGCATCCTCCTCGGGTGGATACAGAAACACGAATGAACCAAAACAAGAGGGAAAAGCAGTCCAGGGACCGACCGTTAAGAAATTCGCACCTAGGTTAGATCCCATTCTCCCGACACCGGAAGGGCATTTTCATTAAGTACATTCGCGCAAATTTTTAAAACTATCTTCCTCTTCTAAACATACAGATTCTATTATATTTTTTTACATAATTATTACATTTATTATTAAATTTATTACATTTAATATTGCATAATTATTTATTACAGAAATTATAAATTTATTAATACATTGGTTATTACATTATTGTTTATTATACAGAACTTATAAACCGAAAAACGAATGAAAAAAGCCGATTAGGAAACAATCCAGAAACCAATGAGAAATTCGCACCTAGGTTAGATACCGTTCTCCCGACACTGGAAGGGCATTTTTTATTACAGGGTCCGCTTATAAGTACATTCCCACAAATTAAAACTATCTTCGTGTTCTATACATACAGATTCTAATATTTTGACATAATTACTGCATTTATTATTACATTTACATTTTTTAACATTTATTATTATTACCTTTCCCTAATTATTAAATTTATAATATTACCTTTATTATTACATCTGTTGCATTTATATTTATTTCCACATTTATTATTTCCATTATTACATTTACTAAAGGCGAGTAAGGAAACATTCCAATCCAGAGACATTTAAGGAATTCACACTTAGGTTCGAACACGTTCCCACGACTCCGTAAGGGATTTTTTGACCAAGAATCTCATTAAAGGGTCTAACTTATAAGTACCTTCGCACAAATTAAAATTATCTACTTTTTCTATACACACACATTCTATTTTTTTCTTTTGACATAATTATTACATTTATAAAGTACCTTACTTGATTCCCAATCTATAGCATGATTATTTTGGCTGGCGTGATAAAAAATGGCATTATTAGTATTACAACTTCTGAAGGCATATTTGTGTTCTTTAATACGGGTTTCAATATTTCTTCCAGTTTCACCCACGTATACTAAATCACAACTTTTACAGGGAATGCTGTAGACGCAGGCTTGTTCCTCTTTTGCCACGTTATTCCTAACCAATTTACTTTTCACGGTAGACGAATATTTGAACGCCAAAGCAAACTTAAAATCTTTCGTCAACGGTTTTACTCTTTCTAAGCCGGCAATGTAAGGCAAACTCTCATATTGTTTTTGGTTAAATGAAGGTTCCCGAGGGGCATAAAAAGATTTTCTGGCTTTAAAATACGCCTTTCTGATAAACCACTCGGGATATTTTAAATCCTTAAAAATGTTCCAAATCTTTGAATTTTCAGGATCCAGCAAATGTGGGCTACAAATCCTGAGTGCTCTTAGAAACATGGAAGAAATAATTGAGCTTTTAACCCCTTCATCATGATATGAAAAATAATGAATGTACGAATTACAATGAGTAGGTTTTCTATAGACCGTGAAATTGGGCTTTCCGCTTTCGTTAATGACCAAAACATCTAGAAAAGGTAATTGTTTGTCGTTCTCCCATTCATATTTAAATTTAATAGAGGGAACAAGATTATTTAATGACTGAAAGAAAGTGTCAAAGTTGTTCCAGTGGTCAAGCCAAATTGAGAAAATATCATCTACATAACGAAACCAAATTAGATTCCTGGGACATATTGTTTGCAACAATTCCGACTCATAGTATTCCATGTATAATGTACTCAGTATTGGGGATAAAGGAGACCCCATTCCCATACCAAAACGTTGCAAATAAAATTCTTCACCGAAGGAGAAGGCATTATTGGTGACAGAGTTTTATCAGTTCTAAAAATACAGATGTGGGCATGCCTAGTTCTACGTTACATGTTGGCAATTTTCTATCTAAAAAACTAAGTACATCATCAATGGGAACTTTCGTAAACAAGGACTCAACGTCAAAACTGATCATTCTTCCCCGTTTTAAATCTAAGGACATAACTTTGTTAATAAAGTCACAGGAATTAGTGATGTGCGAGCCTGAAAATTTACCAACTAATGGGGATAATTTATCTGCAAGAAATTTAGATAACCTGTAACTAAAGGAACCCCTGTGTGAAATAATGGGAGGAGTGGTATATTAATCTTATGGGTTTTGGGTAGGCCGTAAATGTGGGGAAGAATGGGATCTAACCTAGGTGCGAATTTCTTAACGGTCGGTCCCTGGACTGCTTTTCCCTCTTGTTTTGGTTCATTCGTGTTTCTGTATCCACCCGAGGAGGATGCCAGTGGGCGTCGAAACTCGTGGAAATAAACTCTGTCTATTAGAGTGGGTTTTTATTTTCATAGATAGGCTATTAAATTAATACTGTAGTATTCGTATGGAGGCAACTCTCTTTGGGAAGTTTAATCATGTTAATATTTGGCTAAGAGTCCATCATCATTAGAAATGCAACCAATCAAACGTTGACACACACAAATGGAATGGAGGCTGTCTTGAAATTATTCAATAAAAAGAACTGATGGATACGATAACTTGCCTTCAATAGTCATCATGCCTTGGGGCAGATAATCTTTGACAAGAAGTTCGCTTGCGACTTCATTTACTGCTTCCAGCTCCTCATCATTCTTATTAGACAATTCCTCTGAATGAGTTGTAATATTGAAAAAAGCCCTCGAGGCCATGTCGTTATTGTGGTTTGCAGAAGACTAATATGGCTAGGCATTTGAAAACCGTTCAAAAATGAAAAAGAAGTCCAGAATGTAGCAAAGCTCTCCGATATTTACAAAAAAAAAAGAACTGAGGAGGATACGTCTTCAGGGTATTTATCAACATAATACGAGAATGATTGCAGAGAATAAAGTCGAGCACATTGAAAAACAAAGGAAAGATTCAAGGGGAAGAATCGTAGTCTGTACAAACTGCAAAGCATTCATCTCGCGAAAAGTTGTATCACTCCATTTGAAAAACTGTGGTGGTAATGTTGCAGAAGGTGAGAACTCCAGCGGATCTGCTTCCTTTATTTCTCTAGCCAAGAAAATGAATTCCCAGTCTAAAGCGTTTACGAAATGATGAAATTGGGAAATATGCAAGAAATAGTATTCTTGTTAATTTACTCAGGCAAAGAAAATTATCCGAAGAAAAGCACAAGGTCTGCTATGCGACTGCTAACAAGAGTAATTATCGAGTTCATAAATGATGCTAAGAAACAAAACTTAAATGTAACAGAATTTGATCTAATGAAGATACAGTTTTGGAAACTTTTTCTCAATGCTATGAATAATATTTGTGGAGAAGAGGGATCAACAAAGCATGGAATTAAATTACAAATGAAGTCAGTGATACAAAATACATTACACGCAGTTCAAGCTGAGGGTCTTCTTCGTAAAAATATTGCTGAAGACGCAAAAACGAAGGATGATGTGTTTTTTGAAAACTTGGCAGAACACGCAAAAAGCTTTGGTTTAGTGTTCTCTGGCTATGAAAAAAGATTATTTGTTGCTTCATCTCGCGCTTTGAAACGTGAAAGAAGGCAAGAGATAAGAACAAAACCAAGAGATGAAATAGAAAACTCCATTAAGATCGTTGATGAGTATATAAATTGCGAACTGCAAAAGATTCTTCAAGAACAAAAAAATAATACTTTGAATATGGATTGCAGAGAGTTTATTCATTTACGCAGGTTACTCGTAACCAAACTTAACTTTTTCAATGCTAATCGAGGAGGCGAACCTTGCCGAATTACTATTGAAGAGTTTGAAAAGGGTCTTAAAAGACCAATTCCTAATTCTATCTTTAATAAATTTAAATCTTCTGATGATTTAGAAATGCTTCAGAAACTGAAGCTAATTTTTATTGCTGGAAAAGGAAACCAGTACATTGATGTATTAGTCCCAACTTACACCTTGCCCTTGTTCAAGATTCTGACTGATAATGAAATCCGACAAAGTTGGGGTTGCGTGTTACAATCATTTTCTCTTCCCATCAACAGGTTTGTTTTTAGTAATTACTGTATTTATAAGACGGTTACATCACAAATTGTTTTATACATCTTGATATCACTTTCTTTTACTTATAACTGCAGTAGTGGTTCAATTCGATACAATCCACTGAATGCAAATCTTAAAATAAAACGAACTTTTTGTCTATTACATCCATTCTGATATTTGGGCAGATACCACAGACATTTTAAAGGTAATAATACAAATACTACAGCATTCTGTACCCAAGTTACCTTTCAGTCAAACATTTGTTTACATATGTTACATGTATGAACATACGAGTTCGAAGTAAGGATTAATTTCACTAAAGTTTTACTTCATCAGGAATGTCTAAAGCTTGCACTTCAGGATATCATGATATGTTGGAACTCTTTAAGAAGTGCAACATACAGTAGTTGTGACGTTCAGCGCCGATGACTTGAGGCACAGGGCTTCTTCGGCTTTCTGGGAAACAGAAATGACTCCTTATGAAAGAACACTTTTCTTTGAGCATGTCGGGCTTTCTCGAGATGTCTCCTCCTCATGGTATAGAGACCAGAAAACGTTTGATAAAATTGTTCACAATGGCAAGTTCCTGGAGAAGCTTCAGTTACATGGAAAAATGGGTAAGATGTATAAATGTTTAATTTCCCCTTCATTAGAAAGCCTATAATATTTAAGGCTAATATATAGTATTTCTTTTACATGGGATTTATTTAACACCAGTCATCAATCTCAAATAGTCTCGGTCGAAAACATTCGTCTTAGCTTTGTGTAAAGTGATCATGATACCGCATCTTTGCAGATTTGAGCGTTTCATTCATTACGCTCGCATAGCTAAAACTGTAATTATGCAAAATGATAGTTATACCACTGGTTAAAATTTAATTTCAGAGATGATATGCTTGAAATTGGGCACTGGGCATCGTATTTACTGGCCATCGTTGTATTTACTATTGAAATTTAATTTTAATCTATTATATAATTTAAGTATACAAGCTAATGTATTTGTAGTTGAAATGGTTTAACCGGCCGGGGTCGGACCTATTTATCTGAAAGTCATGGGTTCGAATCGGAACGCACTTCCGATTTTAGCCATTAAGGCGTTTCTCTGGGTCTTTCCCTCCGTCATATCACCGTAGATGTTTTGAAGAAGGTTAAGTAACCTAAAAGCATTGTTTATTAATTGAAGTGAGTTAAAAAAGCCATCTGTTGTGAGGATACATGCAACACATTGGTATAGGCCTAGTTTTGTGAAAAGAGGAAATGTCAAGATTTTTAGAATGTTTTATAAAAGTGAGTGCAGTCGTGTGAGTAAAGGCGGATGACATCGGAAACAGCGTGATAAAATGTAATGTTGGTTAGTTACGTCAAATCTGGTTAGGTTAAATAGGTTGTTGTTTTGTCAAGTGTCGCCATACAGGATTTAAAATGTGACGGAAGCCGCCGCAATGCGTGTGAGTAAATGAGTTCCTTCACTAGTTAAAGGCAGTTTCCTTCAGCAAGACGTTAGTGAATAATCTTAATTAGAAGTTGAATTAAGAGGGCGAATTCACAATGAGAAATGGACTTATTAGAAGCATTGCTTTCGGCTTGTATTTAGGTCTTCAGGTGTTATCGCACTTGATGACAATATATCTACCACTTTTGTTTGCTCTTTGTAGATGAAAGACACTTCAGTACTGCAGACATAGGCTTTGTTTCTGAAAAAAAAAAAAATTACGTAACTTAAGGAAACTTTCTGTTCGAACAAATTTCTGTATAATTCTCTCAAGGAGGCGAATTAAGAGCAGATTATTTCAAACACAAGCCTCCTCCCCTCTTGAAAAGTAACTAATGAGTAGGATTTCTAACTGAAAATGATATGGTGGGTGGGGTGGGGAGGGGGAAAAGCTAAAAGCTAAAAATATTAGTGACTATTCTCACTTTCTCCAGGTTTATGGTATAAATTTAAATTTGTTTTATCGAATTGTTCGTATGCAGAAAAAGGTAACAGCCTGGAAACTCATTTTCCCACTGCGTCGGGGTGTGAGTGCCCCATGGGTTACCTGAGCCCGAGCACTGACAGGGTGAGTGGGCGGCCCAACCCAAGCCAGCAGCTGGGAGCGAACCCAGAGCCTTACCGCTCAGTCCGACACTGGAACCACTGAGCTACCGACAGCTCTTGTATCCAGGAACTATGCTTTAATTTTGTGAAAAGGTTTGGTGTAGCACGCACTACAACTAGAAATGATAAAAAAATGAACTTGTTAAAGTTCCTTAGAAAAGTGGGTACAATGCGTGGAATCATCCGAAATGAGGAAGAGTAAAAGAAGTCATTCTATTTGTCAAGCCTACGCAGTGTGACTCAAAAATAAAATGGCGTGGTCTTAAGAAAAGTGTAAATGAAAATAAATTCTTTTTTTTTTTCTAGTCTAATCGGGAAACAAAAGTTGTTAAAATAAACAAAAAATTTTGGAACGACAGTTTCTATAAATGTTTCAAATTTTTATTTTTGGTTGAGAATAAGGGGATAATAATAAATTGAACTTCTATTACACTTTTGTGGTGCCGCGTTTGTTAGCGGGCTAAAGATAAAGTAAAGGCCAATTTGAGGCTTTATTCAACATAAACATAGCATAGATCTGAAACACAGAAAACAATAATTAGTAGAGACTTGTTACACAGAAAACAATAATTAGTAAAGACTCATTACATTCCTCTCTTCTTTTATAATACGTGATACTTTGCACAGTAAGAAACAAAACGACAAGTTCAAGATATTTTGGAAGAAAGAAGAGTCTACAAGTTTAGGCGTTGAACTGGGTATCTGATTCGAGTGCTTCTTCTCAGAGGGGGACTCGTCTCGGAGGTTACTGACACAGGTGGGCCTCTCTCGACTTCGACTGGAGTCGCTTCGACGGGAGCTGTTGGGACCGTGTGTCGGCGGGTTCTGAGTCGTCCGTTAGCGGGGTGGAATTGATTGGCGGACTGGGTACGGGGGGTTCATAGTGATTCGTGTCATCCGTATTGCTACGTCCCGCCGGTGCCAGGTCCCTGATGGATACGGTATCTTCTCTCCCATTCGGATGCCGTATAAACGCGTAGTTGGGGTTTGCCTCAATTAACTCAACTTCCTCGACGAGGGGGTCGTTCTTGGATCGGCGAATGAATTGGCGAAGGATTACAGTTCCCGGAGAAGACAGCCAAGTCGGTAGTGCAGAACCGGTAGAAGTACGCCGCGGGTGCGTGAATAGACGCTCGTGAGGAGTTTCGTTCGTGGCCGTACACAGCAGCGATCTAATCGGGTGTTCTGTTAAGTCATTAAAGAGTGAGGTACTCGCTAATCTCGCTTAATCTAGCCTGATCTAACCTAACCAAACCGACTTAATCTGGCGTAACCTAACGTAATCAGGACCAACATATCTTTTTTCCGATAGTAAAAATGTTTCTAGGATTTTTATATTATTTTTTTTAATGTTCCAAGGTGCCAAAAGTGTTACTTTACAAAAATATTACCCCACTATATCTTTGCATTATCATACTCTCGACCTCACTTATGCCCAGTTGCTTACGCGTGAGCGCGCGCGCATACACTACAAAAAATTCCAAAACTTGACAATAATTTCATTAAAGTAAAAATACGATACAAGGTCGTACAGATGTGTTCACCGACCTAACACATACATTACAATTATAATGAAGCTTTCAGAATACGCAATGCACAGTCTGATCTCTAAATTTACACTCAATGAAAAAATTCCTTCAAAACAAATTTAATTAAAATGTAGAAAGTGTATATTGATTTTTCAGAAAATTGCACATTACCTTTGGTTAGCTTCCGCCAGAATTGTTCATTCTGACGAAGGTCAAGCTTTTCATTCCACCTTAGGACTAGTTTAACGTGGAATCCGAACCACGCCCCACCAGCAGCCCAGCTCTTAACCACTAGGCCACCCAGGGTACCCATTTATCTACCAAGCACTTTCTTTTTATTGTGTGGAAGGATGAACAGCTGGGTTTTGCTGCGCGCCGGCTGCCGTCACCGGGTCTGGAACCCGGGGCCGATGGATTCGTAGTCAACGACGCTAACCACTACACCACCGAGACGTATTCGCTACAAATTATAAATGCTTTACAAATATGCAATAATTAGAATGGTACCTTTCCAGTTTAATGTAGTTTCAAACTTTCCCTGCAAACATAAAATACCTAAAAATCATTAATTTGTTACTTTTTTTAGGGGATATATTTTATTCTTTTGTCCTTTCCTGAATTTTTTTTGCTAACATTTAAGGCATCTTACACCAGAGAAAACATTCCTAGAGACTGATTTGTGCGGAGTGATACGAAGAAAGTTCTTTACTGCTTCCCATGTTTTGTCTTTTCCAAACTTGAAAGTGAACATAACTAATGCAGTGTCTGGCAAGAAGTAAACGACATTCACAATTGTGTGGGAATTAATATAAATTATACAATAAACTTTCTGAACATGAAAAGAGCATGTATCACAAAACCTGCTACTGTCAGTGGAAACACTTGGAACAGTCATTGGACGGACTGGGAGTAGTGAGATTAAAAAAAACTAACGAAAGGTGCAAGATGGAAAACAATATTGTAAAGATTAAACCAAATATTGCTACAAGAGGCTTCGCATTCCAAGAGGATACTCTGTGACTTTCCGGATATATTTTTTTAAAAAACTTGCGGAGAGATAGAGTTAATATCTAACATATTGAAGATTTGGAAAAAGTTTGAAAATTATGGAAAAACTCGTGTACCCCGCATAAGAGGTTTATAATTTATATACCATACAAGTGAGGTATCAAGTCAATATAATCATTAGTAGGGAAGAATGGTTAGGGCATAAACATGTAAAACTTAAAACACTGAGTAAGAGTGAAGTAAAATTGAGGAAGAGAAGTATGAAATGCATAGCAGAGATGAGATGTAAAAAAAAAATATATATAAATAAGAATACCTGGTTAATATTCGTTTTAATGCTTTGTTCGTTTTCGATAGGAGACATTCTATGACAATTTAACATATAAATTCGTATTCAGGACACCTTGAAACCTCAGGGAAACTGATAAAAATCAAGGAAATGTAATAATTATTTTTTATGAAAAAAAAAAAATTTAGACGTAAAAAGCAGCCATTATAGGCCATTGACCGAGTATTTAGCTCTTAAAATTTTAACGAACGTCGCCCTCTCCAGTTTTATGGGGAGACATCTCGTGGCAAAATTAGGACATATTAGGCCTGGGACTACAATCTATTCCGACGAGTGGCGTGCGTATTCTCAACTTGGAAATCTAGGCTACATTCACCGGACAGTCAACCATTCACAGCGGTTCGTGGAAGACACCGTTCACATTCAAAATATTGAGCGTTGTTGGAAAGACGTGAAGAGCTGGATATTACGGTCTGGCAACAAAACCCAATCCTATTCAAAGTATCTTGCATGGTACTTGTTTAACCGTGAATATCCCTCTCAACAACGTCTCCACAAATTCATGTTGGTCGCCGCGGATTTGTACAGGCACCCTAACGGTGCTATTTAAGGTAAGAAATTGCGAAAAAACGCGGGTTAGGTTGGGTTAGGTTAGGTTAGGTCTGAACCAAAACACATTTTTCTGGTGTTTTTTGGTGTGATTTGCTCAAATCTGAACTTCGTTTCTTTGGGAAATGAGCCGTTTTTGAGAAATTTTCAATTTTAAAATTTCTCAAAAACGGCTCATTTCCCAAAGAAACGAAGTTCAGATTTGAACAAATCACACCACAAAACACCAGAAAAATGTGTTTTGGTTCAGAAAGGAGGAAAAGCACTAAAACGAATAATTACCGAATACCTTAAAGTCTTTGTTACTTGCAAGAGGGAGGGGGGGGAAAGGCAACATACTTTGTGGACCAAGATGTTGGACCAAAGGCACATCATGGATTTCCTCTTCACGGTCCTGCTTTTGATTAATCTCATCTTGCGAGTCTTCATTAACGTTATGTACATTTCGGTCTGTCTGATGCTGCACATCTTCAACTTTAAACGCAAAAAAGAAAGATTATTTTTTACACGTGATTAACGGACCTCTTTTTACTGTTAGTAAAGTACTTCAAGAGGGAGGAAGCTCAAGTAAACTTTGATGGAATTTCATTAAATGTCAAACTATTTAACATCCAAACTCCCACATTATTAATTAAAAAGGATAGGCTATTAAATTAATACTGTCGTATTCGTATGGAGGCAACTCTCTTTGGGAAGTTTAATCATGTTAATATTTGGCTAAGAGTCCATCTTTATTAGAAATGCAACCAATCAAACGTTGACACACACAAATGGAATGGGGCCTGTCTTGAAATTATTCAATAAAAAGAACTGATGGATACGATAACTTGCCTTCAATAGTCATCATGCCTTGGGGGAGATAATCTTTGACAAGAAGTTCGCTTGCGACTTCATTTACTGCTTCCAGCTCATCATCATTCTTATTAGACAATTCCTCCAAATGAGTTTTCCCAATATTTTCTCCATCTTTGGAAAACGGAAAAAAGCGGTAAACATATAATTATCTTTAGGTGTTCAGCAAATGCGATAACACCTAACGTCTTGCTGAAGGAAACTGCCTTTAACCAGTGAAGGAACTCATTTACTCGCGCGCACACGCATTGCGGCGGCTTCCGTCACATTTTAAATCCTGTATGGCGACATTTGACAAAACAACAACCTATTTAACCTAACCAGATTTGACGTGACTAACCATTACATTACATTTTATCACGCTGTTTTTCCAATGTCATCCGCCTTTACTCACACGAGTGCACTCACTTTTATAAAAAATTCTAAAAATCTTGACCTTCTTCAAAACATCTACCGTCATATGACGGAGGGAAAGACCCAGAGAAACGCTTTAATGGCTAAAATCGGAAGTGTGAGCCGATTCGAACCTATGACCTTCAGATAAACAGGTCCGACCCCGGACGGTTAAATATCATTTAAATCATATAACCAATTAAAATTAGGTATCAATGGTGAAAAGGGGACTACTACTTCCGGAGAGTCGAACTTTGTTGGACTTTTAGGGTGATTATCTGAATATTTTAATTTATAAAAACGTGGATATACTGCACTGAACCTAATTAATAACAAAGCCAGTAAAATTTCTGTTTATAAATTATAGTTTTCGAATTTAAATAAAAATAACTTACTTTGACGGGTATTTTGTGACGGCAGACACTCTTTATACTGGCATACTGTTCCTTTATCATTTTCCTTTTGTTGATTTGAAAGTCCCAGAATGTAACGATGTGATACTTCGCGGTGCTTCAAAGTTTTCTCTCAGTTTCTGCTTATGTTGTAAAACGTTTAAAATCTTTATGTAGCTGTCTTAGTTTACAGTCTGAATGTTGAAAATTTACACCGAGATCAACAATTTTTGTCTCTAGGCGAGTTAATTTACAGTCTGAATGTTGAAAATTTAAACTAAGATCATTAACCTTTTTTTCCAAGTGGTCAAATTTTGCTTCTAATTCAGAAACTTTCTCATGAGATGAGTGAAGTTCACTTACTGTGGACAAAAATAGAAACAATATTCGTGAAGGCTAATTGTAATAATGCTAATAACTCCTATTTTCCATATAAAATTTTAATTTGAACTCCGAGTAAAACCCAAAATACGAGTACTGAACAAATATCAATATGAGTAAATAAATTTTACAAATATGTAAATAAATAACAGTAAAATAAAAGGAAACCGTATACAAGACAATATAAAGATATCAATTTGGTTACCAAATTGCTCAGTGGCTATTGAGTTTGAAACAATGTTGCAGTTATAGCAAATATAATAGAGGTATCGGCCATGAATCTCTTAATATTATTTTGGGTGGTTGCATACAAAACTGACTGCTACCAGCCAATTTATACAAATCGTGTGTGCATGCGACCAAAATTTTAACCCAGTGATCTATCTCGGGTTCTGGACATGATAGAAAGACAATTTAAAAACTGTTTATGGTGTAATTTGTACCTCTGAAGAAGATTAAAACACATTTGCAGAAGGCTGCAGGCTCAATAATGCATCAAAAAATCCATATTTCGTCATTTTTGCTCAAAAAATGCAATTTTTCAGCCCTTTTTCTCCAAATACTTTGTTTTTTATTTGAAATTATATTTTATATTTTTCTTTTCAGGTTGAATTTATAGAATTGATAAATACATGTATTTTGATAACCTTATTGCCAAAAAATACTGCATAGTAGGATGTTAAGATGCAGTGACAGTTAAAATTCTTGATGGAGGTCACAGATTTTCAAGCACAGACTCATTCCCCAATGGAAAGCTTCCACTTGGTAAAGATGTCACCCAAAGTGTAATGGCAGAAGAGAACTGGACAACCAGACAAGAGGCTGATACGGTTGCACTAAATCTGATTGAACACTAGATTTGGTGCAATGTCTATCCAATTTCACGCCCCAGTGTCACCAGCAAGATTCAGGATCTAGTCAAAGAATTTTCGAGGTAAGACTCAAATTTTCAGTCCCTTATAAAATGATTTAAAATATGTCATACTTTTGTAAATTTTGTAGTTGCATTTATTTGTTTGTGACAGTAATCTTATTAACAATCATGTGATTCAGTGATTTGCAAGTCATAAGAATGATCGGTAATAAATTCTGGTTTGACTAGAACTTAATTTATGGTTTATAATTGAAATTTGCATTCACATTAAAGTTTTGGTAATTTTGTAGGTGTGATAGATATCCAAAAAAGAAACGTGGTTACAAGTTCTGGAGTGATCTTTCTTCCTTCATTGAAAAACTTGCAAGTTGTTTAACATCTGTGAGGACTCAAATCAGAGAAGAGATTTGGAACACTTGTATCAACTCAAAATGACAGAAGACTAGGCTTTCTGTGAAGGCCAGAAAACAGCTAGAATAGGACGATGCGTTGGTTTTAAGGAACGCCTTACATCGGCACACATCAGATACACAAAAGGAGAGGAGTACAGTAAGAGCAAGCAAAAGAAAAGAATCGGTGAGTTTGATCTATATAAATTAAAAAAACTTTTGATTAATGGCCACGGAAATCTGGGTTTCTTGAAA
Organism: Bathynomus jamesi; assembly: GCA_023014485.1. NCBI lineage: Eukaryota > Metazoa > Arthropoda > Malacostraca > Isopoda > Cirolanidae > Bathynomus > Bathynomus jamesi. Next base: position 27,419 of record JAJOZX010013787.1, on the reverse strand, counting down.
TGATTGTGCTACAAATTATAAAATTTTATTTTTGCGTCTTTGGTAAACTATCTTGTATCATAATCATATTGTATTGTATTGTATTTTATTATCCCCAAAAAAGACCTCAGAAGAGTTTTTTCAAGTTGTTCCATCAAGCTCAGCAGCAATACATGACAGTGATCTCGACCGTCTCTCAAGTCAGGGCAGCCTGGAATCACATGATGAAACAGCTGGTGTCAGTGAACAGGAATCCACGGCAGAACAGAATAGGAAGAGTCTACCAAACCTCACTCGGCAGTGTGACATGTATACTGTATAGTTTAAAATACGAGTATGCTTTGAACACTCTTGTTGTTCTGTTGACAATACCTTTGAAAAAATTATTTATAATCCATGTAACGTTGCTAATATAGAGTCCAAATCTTGGACGTTACTGTCAATATGAACATCTTGTTAGAATATTAACTTGATATAAAATAAATGTCTTTTAACAGGTATTAAGTAAGTGACAGAGCCGGAACAGCAGTTGCATCAGCAGTTTTAGAAGATTATGGAATTATCACTACTACTAAGATGAGCGTAATTGATAGGTAACAGTCCAATTATCTTGTACATTAGTATCCGATTCAAATCAAGTATTTCACAGAAAGGCACACGTTTCAAACAAGTGTTGAAATTTAAATATTGTTAGTCAAAACCTACGGAGCTTGCTTAAATAACTTTAAAATTGATTAAATTTGCACTCTGAACTTTGCAGGAACTAGGCATGGGATCAAATACATTTAAAAGTATTTAAATACAAATACTTTTACCAATACACATACAAATACTTTTACAAATACTGTACAAATAGCAGTCACTGTTCAAATAAGAACTGACAATTTCACGAAGCAACCTAAATGTAAACTCTGTTCCAGGGTAACCAACAGTCCAACACACAATTATGTACTGTATAATATATATATTGCCAAAGATAGGGTCTTGTAGATAACCTACAAAGCTATAATACCTATCAATATTTTTATTTTTAAACGTTCAACAATGAAAGCTAGGACAAAATGTTATAGGAATTTGTATAACTATTTGCAAAAGTATTTTTAAAGTATTTCAAAAGTATTTGGAAGTTTTAAATTCTTTTCAAAATATTTCAAATACAAATACACACTTTTGATTGGAAATCTCAAAATACAAATACATATACTCTCCAAAGGTATTTAAAATACCTTCAAATATAAATACAAGAGTATTTGACCCCATCCCTGGCAGGAACAAGCTGAGAAGAGAACGTGAAAAATATCGTAAAGCCATAAGAAAAGAGGATGATAAATTGTTTGAATTGGTAGGTGCTATTTATGTGGATGGTCGCAAAGATGCAACAATGGTGACAGTTAAATGAATGGCAAATATTACAGAAGAACTGAGCTAGAAGAGCACTATGTAATTGTACGAGAACCTGGTAAGATTTAAAATTTTGATCTTTAGTTTGCATTTTGCAACAGATATTACTTAAAATATTTACTGAAATGAATTTTGGATATAGAAATTGGAAAATAGATATAAATCCTGAAATATCTAGAAAATTGGAAAATAGATATAAATCCTGAAATATCTAAAAACTTCTCTCTAATTTCTGAATAATATTTCAGGTGATTTCTACTTCTCACATATGACTCCAAGTAATGGCAAGGGGTTGACTATTGCAACAGAGATATAAAAGGCCCTCAAAGACACTGAATTACAAACCAAACTTGCTATGATAGGATCTGATGGGACTAATACAATGACCAGTTCAAATGGTGGAGCTATCACATGCCTGGAAGAACTGCTTGGTAGACCTTTGCATTGGAGCATTTGCCTACTACACTGTAATGAGCTTCCGCTTCATCACATCTTTGTTACTCTGGATGGAACAAAGAGCCCAGACTCATTTTCAGGAAAGATAGGGGTTGAACTTGGAAGTGTATCTCAGTGGGATGTGATTTAATTCAAGCCAATTAGGAATTCAAAATTTCGAGTTATTCCTAACGAAGTACTGCAGGACCTCAACACTGATCAGTATTATGCTTACAGAATCTGTATGGCTGTGTTGATCCTGATCTTGAGCTCCTTGAAGTTGGACTGATTTGTCATTCAAAGTGGTTGACTCTGGCATGCAGAATCCTCAGATTTTATACATCTCAAAGGAAGCCTTCCAAAGTTATGGTCACACTTGCAGAGTTTTGTATCTTGGTCTATTTTCAAAGTTGTTTCCAGATCAAGAAGGAGTATCGATGCACAGATGGTGCTAAGAACTTTTATGATATGCTCCAATGGATCCTGAAATTCCCTCACAAGAAAGCCAGGGAGATAGCCCTAAAAACCCTCTACTGAAATGCATACTATGCTCACCCTGAGAATGTATTAATTGCCATGCTTGCTGATTCAGACCCACAAATCCGCAACATCGCAGTTAACAAGGTACTTTTGGTCAGAGGGAATGAATCAGTTGAAACAGTGATAGACAATGACTTCGAAGGTGGTGATCTGATAATTGATTCAGATGAGGATATTGAAGTCCTAGAGTTACAGCCTGACTTGAGTGTTGTGAGAGATGGTAGTGTCAGGAGATTCATGGTGCCTAAAATCGATAACGAAACTCGAGGGTATCTCAAAATGATAAACTTAAATTCACCCGACATTCATGAGCCCCCTATCAAAGCATCTCTAACCAATGAAGAACTCATGAACATAAGAAAGGAAGCATTGAAACTCAACCAGCCTTGTCATAATCAGGCTGTAGAGAGGCACATTAAACTTGTAACAGAGGCTTCCTCATCTGTGGTAGGATTTGAACGTCGTGATGGCATTATTCGACAAAAGATAAAATCAAGAAAACTGACGAAAGTGTTCAATACAAAAAATACAATATTCTGAAGCTGTTTAGATTATTATTTATTACTTTGTTTAACGAGTGATACTTTAGATTAATCTTAAGATGATTTGTAATATTTTCAGTAGAAAATTGCACACATTTACCACAAATTGTCTTAAAAAAGGGGGGGGGGGCTAAAAATTGCAATTTTTTTGGCCACAAATAATATAAATTTTTTTTTTTTTGTATTGGGGCGTTTACCGCCATTTCCCGCTATACGCTAGCGGATATCATGGCGAAGCAGAATATGAGAAAGAGAAACGGAGACGGGGGAAAGGCACTAGAAGTGGGAGGACCGCGGACGACGGGTGAGAAGTCACCTAAAGCTCAGAGAGGAGGCGAGATTGGGAGAGGAAAAGGAAAAGACGGTCGAGCGAGAAGAGAGGGCTCTCAGCGAGCATAAGACGTAAACGATCGGGGAGGGGGAAATCAGAGAGGAACGGGAAGGCGCGACGACGTACTGACGACAGGGTGGGGCATTCCACAAGGATGTGAAAGACGGTGAGGGGCGACTGGCAGGAGGCGCAACGAGGAGCCTCCTGCCGGGACATAAGATAGCCGTGCGTGAGGCGCGTATGGCCGATGCGAAGCCGCGCAAGGACGACCTCTTTGTGTCGGGAGCGGTGGAAAGAGGACGCCCAATATGACAGGCGGGGGCGGATGGACCAGAGTTTATTTCCGGTGGCATCGTCCCAGGACTGCTGCCATATGCGGTCGTAGAGGGACCGAAAGACCTGCACATAGTCAGAGAAGGGGAGCGGGCGGGGGAGGGGAGGCATCGAGGCGGCGGACCGGGCTGTGCGGTCAGCCGCCTCATTACCGGAAACACCGACATGGGCAGGAACCCAGCAGAAGGTGACCCGGATCCGGTGAACGGTGTGCAGGACATGGTACTCCTGTTGAATAAAGCGTACGAGGGGGTCCGGGGAATCATAGCGCTCGAGCGCTTGAAGGGCGCTCAGCGAGTCCGAAAAGATGGTACAGGAAGACCGCGAAAAACCCGATACCAGACGGAGGGCTTCCAGAAGGGCAAAGAGCTCCGCGGAAAAGATGGAGGCCTGAACCGGCAGGGGGATACCCCGGGAGGTAGGTGACAGCGACGGAGAGAAGACGGCGGCCGCGACACCTGCAGGGGAGCGCGAGCCGTCGGTGTAGACGGGAACATCGTCCGAGTGTACGGGAAGATGGGCCAGAAAAGAAGACCGGAGGACGGTAGGAGGAGACTCCTTACGCAGGCCACGGAGCGCCTGGCAGCGGCAGATAGGGGTGGTCAGCCAGGGGGGCGACAGGTCGAAGGAGAACGGCAGAATAGAGGGTGGGGGGATCCCCAGGGACGAAAAGATGTCGGCCAGGGAGGCAGCGAAATGCCGTGTCAGGCCGGGGTAGCGCCTGGGAGATCGCGGAGAAGAGTAGGGACCTCGGGAGGCGGCAGATGCGAAGGTAACACTTCGCCATGAGAAGGCCCCGGCGAAGGGGCAGGGGGGGTGCCCGCAGTCCACCTGAAGACTAGCGACAGGGGACGAGCGGAAGGCACCCGACGCCAGGCGAAGGCCACGGTGGAGAAGAGGATCCAGCATACGGAGTGCCGGAGAGGAGGCGGAGCTGTAGACCACACAGCCGTAGTCGATGCGGGATTGCACCAGGGAGGTGTACAGGCGCAGCAGAGTACGCCTGTCCGCCCCCCAGGTCATGTGGGACAGGTGACTCAAAAGGGAGAGGGTGCGGCGAGATGATTGCCGCAACCGCCTAAGGTGTGGAACCCAACCGAAAAATTCGTCGAGGGTCATACCCAGGAATCGAACGGATGGGACGAGGGGAAGAGGAGTGCCGGCAAGGGTAAGGGCGAAGGTATGCGACAGACGGAGGCGCCGAGGACGGAAAAGCATACTGGAAGACTTAGAGGGTGAGAAAGCATAGCCAACCGAGGACGCCCAGCGAACCACCGCGTTGATGGCTAGCTGGAGTCGACGTTCAGCCAAAGACGGGAGGCGGCCAGAGCAATAGATAGCCAGGTCATCGGCATAGAGGGAGCTACGAACGGAAGTAGGCAGGACCGTAGCGACTGTGTTCATCACTAGTGAGAAACACAGGACGCTAAGGACACTACCCTGAGGGACACCCTCCTCCAACGGAAAGCGGTCAGAGAGGGTAGAACCGATGTGGACGCGGAAAGAACGGGCGGACAAGAAGTTATAAATAAAGGAGGGGAGAAAGCCTACGAAACCCAGGGAGCGTAAGCAGTCAAAGACCGCGCTCCGCCGAGTAGTATCGTAGGCCTTCTGGAGGTCGAAAAAGACGGCGAGTACAAAGTGACGCCGGGAGAAAGCCTCCTGCACGTCGTGGCTAAGGAGGAGGGGGTCGGTGGTAGACCGGAAGCGCCGGAAACCAGCCTGGGTAGCAGGGTATTGGTCACTCGCCTCCAGAGTAAGGGACAGCCGCGAGGCGACCATCGCCTCCATAACCTTGCAGGCGCAGCATGTCAGGGAAATGGGGCGATAGTTCGACGGGAGGGGTCTTTATCGGGCTTCGGGATGGGGACGACGATGGACTCACGCCACCGGTCCGGGAATGAACCCTCCAACCAAATCCGGTTATAGAGGTCCAGTACAAAGCTGAGAGCAGAGGGGTGGAGGTGCCGTAACAAGTCATAGGGGATATTATCGGGGCCGGGTGCGGAGGAGCGTCGGGGGCGGAGGGCCTCCCGAAGCTCCGTCATGCGGAAGAGGTGATTATAGGGGTCATCCCTATGAGGTGGAAAATCCGGTGGGTCGCGGCGGGAATGGGGGGAATCGGAACTGGCTGCGAAGTGCGCCGCGAGTGCGTTCGCGACGGCCTCCGGATCGGAGACGAACTCGTCGTCCCCGACCCGAAGCACCGGGGGTCGAGGGGGGACACGGGTCCCCTCAAAGCTACGCACTTTGCGCCAAACAGTCGAGGAGGAGATCCCGGACACACAACTCCGCCAGGAGGTACGCCGGGGCACTGCCTTCAGGCGCTGAAACTCTATCTTGTGCTCCAGCTGGCGGGTCCGGTAGAAGCGGCGGCCGGCACGGCGCCGCTCTTGAACGGCATGGGAGCACTCTGGGGTCCACCATGGGACGCTTCGCGGCCTGGGGGAGCCAGAGGTACGGGGGATGCAACTGGCGGCAGCCGAGAGGATCTTACTCTCGAGGAAGGCGAGGGCCTCACTGACGGAGGGAAAGGCAGGAATTGATGGCGAGATCGCCGTGCCCCTCGCGTATGAGGCCCAGTCTGCTCGGGCGAACAGCCAGCGCGGGCGGACAGAGGTGGGGGGGAGGAGACGGGTCGGGGTAAGACACACTGGGAAATGGTCACTGCCGGAAGAATCCGGCAGGACCTCCCAGGTGAACTCCGTCACGATGTCGAGGGAAACCAGGGAAAGGTCGATACAGGTGAAACTGTCGTGGGCCGAGTGAAGGCAGGTTGGGGAGCCATCGTTCAGAAAGGTGAACTCGAGCTCGTCCATAAGGGAGAGAAGGGTCCCGGAGAGAAAGGTGGAGCAAACGTCCCCCAGGCCGGCCGGGTCCCGACTGTTGAAGTCCCCGAGAATCAGGAAAGGGCGGGGAAGCTGAAGAATTAGGTCACGGAGAGAATTGGGTGGAGGGCGTACGTTAGGGGAGAGGTAAAGAGAGCAGACCGTGAGCTGGCGCCCCAAAGAAAGGCGCACGGCCACAGCTTGCAGGACTGTACGGAGCGGGAGGGGGCGGAAAGGGACGGAGCGGTGCACGAAGACCGCGGAGCCCCCCCTCCCCGCCCCATCGAGAGGCGGGGAAGGGAGCCCGCAGTAACCGGACACTCGAGGGAGGGAACGGGATCCCAGAATCGTCTCCTGAAGGCAGAAACACGCCGGACACCTGGAGGCCAGGAGAGAGGAGAGACTCTCGAGGCCTACCAGGAGCCCGCGGATGTTCCACTGCAGGAGCGAGGTATAGGGAGGGGTAGGAAAGTCAGCGTAAAGGATGGTTATGGGGTGGGTGGGCCGATCGGGCGGCCCGAGATTAAAGAGGGAATCGGAAAGCCCCGGAGTTCAGCGAGGGACGCCGAACGTGGGCGAAGGCGAGGGTCACCCCGACGAGGGGGCGATGTGGAACCAGACGCCGGCAAGTCCTCCAGAAGAGGAGTCTCCCGGACGTCCGGGGTAGAGCGATGCAGAGAAGGGGATGTGAGAGGTATCCAGAATGCCCCTCCCTTCACCGGAGGTGCGGGGGAGGCAGGACTACGAGGGGGAGTGGAAAATAATACCTCACCCAGAGGCATTGGCAGGTCGAGGAGAGAGATGGGGCGGGTCAAGCGCGGGGGCGTGCACGTCCCACCCACGCCGACCAGGCGGGCGAGTTCCCCCTCCAGTGGGTCCATCGACCGGGCCGGAGAGGGGTGTATCTCAGCCCCCACCACGAGGGCCGTCGGGGACCCCAGGGGGAGCGTGCATAACGGTTGCGCAGTGGGGACGGTGAGGACACCGGGGCGGTAGGGCGAAGGGGGCGTTTGTGTTTGGGAGAGGAAGGTGATGCGAGGCTTATGGCTTCGAACCTTTCGGGATCACCACTGGCGCGGCGCTTGCGGCCCTTACCCCTCCGTCGTGCGGCCCGCATGGGTGACGGCGGGTCACGATCCGGAATGGGGGTGGCCGAAGGCGCCGGTGGAGAGGGCGTAGAAGGAACAGGGGGGGTTGCCGACGAAGCATCGGCGTTCGCGGAGGGAGCACGTGGGGACGCGCTGGTAGTACGGGGAGCCGCGGTAGGAGTCCGCTGGGCGGCAGAGGATGGACTGGGAGTAGCGGACACGGTGGGTGGAGGCGCGTTGGGAACCGCCGGTGAGGACGGGGTCCGGGAACGGAGAGCCTCGGCGTACGAGGCACTACGCCGGGCCTCGCAGCCACGCAACCGGTCCCGCGCCTCCCGAGCGCTGAGAAACTCTGATGAACAGAGGGCCCGAACCTCCCTTTCAAAGAGGAAGGACGGGCAAGAGCGGGATGAAGCAGGGTGTGGTCCATGGCAGTTTGTGCAGGAAGGCGGAGCAGTACAGGGCAAGGGGTGGGGAGGGCCGCCGCAGCGGACACACAACGGGGCCGGCTGACGGCAGGAGCTGCTCACGTGGCCAAACCTATTGCACTGAAAACAGCGCGTAGGATCTGGCACGTATGGTCGTACTGAGAATTCGCACGCGCGTCTCTCACCAAAGCCCCAGAATACCGAAACGGGGGGCACCAGTGAGTCGAAAGTGAGGAGCAGGCGAGGAGAAGGGGCGGTTGGGGATCGCGATCTGTCGGGAAAGCGGTACACCCTCACAACACCCTGGGAGGCGAGGTCAATCTGGAGGTCTTCCACCGGGATGGGTAGAAGACGAGCAGCGTATATTGTGCCCTGGCACTGATTGAGGCGGGGGTGGGGGGACACCGTAATCCCGCAGCCCAGGACATTGGGGATAGCGAGCAGAGAGGAGGTTTCGACAGAGGAACGCGACCTTATCAGAATGGAGCCATCCCTCTGAGGCCGAAGGTCAAAACGAGCCGTCCCCGTCACCCCATGGATCGCTCGAAAGAGGCGTTCATGGTTAGTGGGGAGGGGCTTGGAGGAGGAGGGGCGGAGGACGAGGAACTTGTCCACCGTCCTAAGGCCGAGCGAAGACGTCGGGCCAAACACCACCGGTACTTCGAGGGGACGGGGAGACGAGAAAGGCGGACGGCGACGTCGGGTCCCACGTCCCCCAGGGGCCGAGGGGGCCGGGGGCGATGAGGCCCGACCGGAGTGGGAGGCGACCGGGGCCGCGGGCTTCCCACCTGAGGGCGAAAAAGCAGGTGGGTCCCTATCGGGACGTGGAATATGGGGGGATCCAGGGGTCGGGGGGTCCACTGCAGGTCCATCCGCCACTGGCGGGGGTCAGGCAGCGGCGCCACGAGCCTGGGGAAGAGAGGGAGAGGAGGTGTCGGCAAGAAGAGCAGACGGGGTGGGCGAGGGCTGCCGACTGCCCTTACCAGACCCAAGGTCCAAAGAGGTAGTCAAAGGGAGGTCAGATGCACAAGCCGGGTCGTCAACGAGGTCCATTAGATTTGTAAGTGTTTCCATAAAGAAAATTTTTATTGTTGTTTCGCGCCCGGGGCCGCGGGGAACCGATTACCCGGGGCCCAAGGTGACCAAGCGCATGCCGGCGGGGGATGGGTGCCTCGTCCCATGTAGGTACCCCCGTTTCAAAAGGGTCCCTTGCAGCGTCGAAAGTTCTCCCCCGCCGGCAGCAAAGACCAAGGCCCCCCAGGGTCCCAGGCCTGGGCACCCTACCAGCCAACTTAGTCCGGCCCCGGCCATGGGAGCGAGACCCCCAGCGAACAGCCCCGGCAGCCCACGGGGCGCGCGAAGTGATCAGAGAAAGCAGAAGGGAAAGAGGGGAAGACAGGAAAGAGGGGGCTGTAGGATAGCAGGGTATGCTAAAAGTCCACTTCGCAACCGGGCGGGGGACCCGGCAGGGCCCCCAGCCGCGGCTGACCCCCCTCGCCACATGGAGGCAGGAGCCCGCGGGCGATCCACCCCAGAAAGACCGCCCACGGGGAGGGGGAAATAATATAAATATGGATTTTTTTGATACATTATTGAGCCTGCAGCCCTCTGCAAATGTCTTAATCTGCTTCAGAGGTAAAAAAAAAAAAATACATCAAGCAGTTTTTAAATTCTATCATGTTCAGAACTGGAGATAGGTCACTGGGTTTAAATTTTGGCAGCGCGCACATACGATTTGTATAAATTGGCCGGTGGCAGTCACAGTTTTGTATGCAACCACCCAAAATCGGCTTTAAAGGTTAATCCTGGAGAAAAAACAACTATCTAGATCCCCTGAACTTTGATCCTGGCACTTTTAATTTTTTCACTTCACCCTATTATTCAAGATCAAGGAGAACTGGATCACACATACTTTGCTATAAACTAATATAATAAAAAAAATTAGATTGGTTGGATTTCAATTTGAAGAAGTTTGTTATGACTGCCAAAAGAGAGAAGTTTTAATTCTAACCATACTGAATTTCTTTCTCTTGTGATAGTACTTTGTTCAAACATAGACCGTCAGAAACTTCCGAAAAAAAATGCATAGCTCCAACTGTCACCCTCACTTCAAATATAACACTTCATAGACTAGATCTTCATACTTACACACTTCCTTTTTATGATCCCTTCCACACGCAGCATTCTTAGGCCTTCTTTGCACACCCGAAGAACTGAGGGTGACGAACTCCTGCAAAATTTATATTACATTTTACCAGCATTTGGGCACCAGTAGCTCAGTGGTTAAGGTTTCGGGTTCCGAGTTCGTTCTCAACTGTTGGTACTGGGTGGTGGGGTTGGCCAGGCCACTCAACCTGTTTCTGCTCTGGCTCGATAACCCTCAGGGCATACTCACCCCAATGTAGTGGGGAAATAGCTTCCTGAATGTTACCTTTTATCGGAATTGTTAATAGCAAAACTAGACATTATACTTGGTATAAAACATGAGGAAAACTTTAGGGTTTGAAAACTAAAAATTAACTTCATTATAATACTAAATGTAAAGCTGTCGAAGACTGGAAAGCAGAACTTAATACCAGTTTTAAATACTCTCTACTTATCAGAAAATATAAAACTCACTGATTTCTTTCGCCAATCCATAAACTCAGAATCTGGTCCGTAGTTATACAAAAGTTCAATGTTTTGTGGAATAGCATTTTCCTGCTTGACGAACAAACACAGATGGCATTCCTCATTCCTTATTATTTTCTTCATAATGCAGTTTGCATCTTTGATACCATCATTGACATACGCCGCTAAAGATTTGTTGAATTCAGCATCAATACTGGAAATGATGTACAATATACTAGGAGACTCGCTTAGGTTACAACCCATTTTAAATTAGAAAGCTGTCAATTTCGAAGTCTGAACAAACACAAAAGTCTACATAAAGTCTATATTATATAGCAAACGCATCACCCTTTTTTTCCCAAGAAAAATTCAGTTTTCTACTTTAAACTTTTTCATTAGAGACAAATCACTACAGTGGTATATGCCCATTTACATATACACATACATGCGCATCTCCGCCTAGGCGAAGTGTCGACTTTTTCACATCCATATAGGCCTATCTAAAAACTAACTAACCAAACCTAATTTACCTTAACCTAACCTTAGCAGTGCTGGATTAAAGTCTTTGTAGGCCCCTACAGGCACTATTATAATCATAGGCCCCCAAGATAGATCTATAGATAAATATTTGCACTGTATACAATGTATAGGTCCCATAATATAATCATAGATCTATAGCATATATATAATACATGACTGATATTTGAAAGAGTTAGTTTTCTTGTGGATAGATCTATGTCCAGTGATGAAGTGGCCTCTAGAGCAGGGGTCACCAACCTTTTTTTTTTTGTTCACCGCCCACTTTCACGATTTTTTGAAAATTAAAAAAGCTTATCGCCCACCTTAGATCAAAAAGAATAAATCAACATAATCGATAAAATAAATAATGAAATAAATGTTTAATTACCTTTAATGTGAGCCCACTAGTGGGCGCTACCACCCAGGTTGATGACCCCTGCTCTAGAGCAAGGGCATTAATAGATACATATCCATCAGATCTCACACATGCATTCACAGATGAATTTCTATTGTTCTCACATATGTACGCAGACAAGAAATTTGTGGCAGAAATGATCAGTGAACAAATAGTGGACAATTGAGAATGAGCTTTTGCAAAAAAATAAAATTTGAAGATGTACTCTGTGATTTTGCCAACAAAAAGAGCCGCAAAGTTAATGTTTAATGTACATTTACTTAAGTCATATTATACTTTGTAAAGTAATTCCATTAAAGCAAATTATTAAGTTTGATTTAGCAGTTTCCTTTACGAGTAAGCAAAGATTTTTTTTTTAGGGCCAAAACTTTCTCTTAGGCCCTTGGCACTGTGTCTATTGTACTTATTGGATAATCCAGCCCTGAGTTACCTTAGTACCATCGAACCGAGAAGGGAATGATAAGTATTTTGAACGCAATTGCGGGCTCGAAGGGTCTTTTCTGTTAAGTCTTTAAATAGTGAGGCATTCCCTAGCCTAACCTAATCCAGTCAGAACCAAACTATTTTTTGACAGTAAAAATGTTTCCAGAATTTTTTAACGTTACTAAGTACCAATAGTGTTACCTCAGAAAAAATAATTACCTCACTTTAATTGAAAAACACACACACACACAACGATTTAGGTCCACTTTCATCTTTAGATCTGGTGTTGCCCTTTATGATGAGATCGTAAAAGTATCTCTAATGATATGCGAGACAAAATCAAAGTTTCCATTTACACATCTCTCAGAACCTGTTTTGTTTTTGTTTAAATAAAAAACCGAGACGATGACCAGACTGGGGAAAAAAATTTCAGCCTTTTTTTTTTAAAGAAAATACTTCATTATGAAGTGACTTGCTTCCATTTTATTTCTTACTGCTCTAGAGCAACAATTAATTCTCTAAACGAAAGACAAACGATTTTTTCAGTATCAAGAAAGGTCTCATCATTAGAGTTAATGACTTATCAGGGATAAGCAAGTTCATCATCAGGAATTACTGTAGGTCCACTCTAGTCTACATCTGGTGTCACGCTTTATGACGAGCTTTCCTTATTTTAACATACGTTTCTATTAACATTTACACAATATTTAAGTATTAAACAAACATTCATAATTGTTGAGTTTAATACTTCCATCCTTACAAGGTAACTTTGTCCTCCTTCCACTAACCGACAATCTTGCCAAATTCTCTGGGCCATAATAACCTTATAAATTATATACAACAACTTACCAATATGTTTCGCGATCATGTTCAAAAAAGTAGATGTAACTAGCTCCTTTCTTTCGCAGTCTCCATTCACCTTCTTCTGCATTAATTCTCTCCCCAATATATTCAGCTACAAAGGATCCAGCAGGAATTTCTTCTTTTGTGAAAACACCCCTTCCTGATAAAATTCACAAATTTTGCTGTTATCCAAAGGCATATTAACTTCATTAATTCAGAAATGAATAAAATATACAGCATATAAGCTAACTTAGGCTATGTTTATACGATACATTATCTTTGAAAAGATAAAAGTTAAGCGAGCAAGGTTAGTCTTATGGGTTTTATTTATATCTTTTCTTGCCACATTTACCAAGTTTTAGTTTAGAGTAGGGGTACTATAATCTTTCCAGCGCTCAGTAACATTTGCTCTCCAAGTTTAAGGATAAAAACAAAGTAAGCCAAAAATTCCTCAAATTTTGTGGTAGAGGCTACAGAACCTAATTAAATTACACTGACCTAAACCTTTGTCAACCTACAGCAGTTACGGCATCTTCAAACAAACACAGATGGCCAGCAAATGTGACAACTCCCTTAAAAGTACTATAAATACAAATTAAAATTAACTTTTTATAACAGGAGTTTAGCAACTTTTATTTTAAATGGAAAGGAAGTGGAAATGGAAATGAAAAGGTGAAAGGAAGTGGTGATGTTGGGTGGGAGGAGAGTAAGTCGGAAACTGGGTACTACGGAGGTAGAATGGAGAGGCAAGATAGGCACTGGACCAATGATGAAAGTTGAGTGGCACGACCATGTGAAAAAATATACGAGATGCCAATGAGAGACATTTGCATAAAAAGTTTGAGCTAAAGTAACAATAACTGGTATATACATGATATGGTACCCATCAGAGAGGTATGAAAGAAAAGGATGAGTTCTGGAACATGTTGAGTGATGTGGTTAGAAGTGTGGAAAATTTGTGTAGAGTCATTGTGAATAACAACTTAACTGGAAAAGTGAGAAATGGTCACTAACCCACAAGTAACTGGTGAGAATAGTATTCTTGAAATAAATGACAATGGATAAAGACTAATAAAACTGTGTATTGAAAAGAGCGCTTGTTGTCAGAGTGGGATTTCTTAAAATAATCCCAATGATATGGCTAACTTATTAAAAACTAATATTAACATATTACAGTACAACGTAGATGGTCTCACAAACAAAATCATGCAGCTTAGGGAATTCGTACACAAACAAAACATTCACATAGCACTTATACAAGAAACAAAACTAAAATGCACACACAAAACACCCACCATCCCTGACTTCACGGCGATCCGTCAAGATCGTACTGGGGGTCATGGGGGTGGACTCATCACTTACATACGTAAAGCATTAGCTACACTGATGCCACTCAAAACATTACAAACACAATCCAAGCAGATAACACGATAGAAATACAGGCAGTTAACATTAAAACACACACACCACCACACTCATCAACATTTACATCCCCACCAGATAGTTCACCTCAGGTGCCAGCCAATTACAATTCACAGTTACACAATCTGGCCTCTCTCACTAATGTCATCTTAGGAGGAGACTTCAACGCTAAAGACACTAGTTGGTACCTGCACAACCAAAGCAACACCAGAGGCACCAACATAGCCACACAACTAAACAGCCTCTTCATTCTTAACAATACAGAAGAACATACACACATACTACATCAAGCAGGATACTCAAACTCCTCCACAGACATAACGTTCTGTTCCCCCTCACTAGCAACACATACACAATGGAGAACAGAAGAACAACTGTCATCAGACCACCTGCCCATCATCATTACAACATGTTCGATACTCTGCCCCAACAGCCTTAGGCACACTTACAGAAATTACAAGAAAGCTGATTGGGAACAGTTCAAAATACAGACTGAGGAACAATTCACCACACTAAACAGCACACCCATCATAAACATCAATACAACACAAGATATTTATTTAATCAGATCATCAATAATGCAAACAAATACATACCCAAGGGCAACATTAGGAAATACAACCCAAATTACACTAGAGAAATAGCGCACCTCATAAGGCAACGTAACAACCTCAAACATAACACACAAACACCACACACAGAAGCCATAAAACAGCAGATACAACAGCTCAACACAGAAATAAACAAACTTAAAGAAAAACAAAAACATTTAGGGAATTCATAACACTAAACCACTCCACACTCCTCAGATAGATCCAGGTTATACAAGACTATAAACAGCATTACCCACTCTAACAGCGGTATTCACACCTCACATACGGCTATCTGTCGCAGCCAAATTAATATCCTAACATACACAACAAGCTAACATTATAGTTAATCACTACGCAAAGATAAGTCACATAAACAGAGAGAACAACCAGAAACACGCAGACAAACAGCCAGACACAAGAAAACCTACAGACTCGACACGATCATTACACCCTTCAATACAGACCAGACCAGACCCCCAAGATCATCAAAAACATCAAGAATTCAAAGGCTACTGGACCAGACAACATATCTAACAGACATCTTAAACACTTGGGGCCCACTGGGAATACTACTCTCACAAACATCAGCACATATATCAACACTATTATTCCTGACATATGGAAACAAGGTAAAATTATTACACTACTCAAACCAAACAAAAATCCAACAGAACCAGCTTCCTATAGACCCATTACTTTACTATGCACACCTCCCAAAATAAAAGAAAGACTAATCTTACAAATCACCAACCCACACATACCACTATCACCTACTCAACATGGATTCAGACCTCACCACTCAACCATGACATTACTCACTAACCTCAAGCAGCACATCATGGATGGTATCAACTCCAGATGACCAGCTCAACGTACACTATTAAATTAGCAACAATAGACATTAGTAAAGCATTTGATACTATCTCACGCTTCCCCCTCATAAACAAAATAATCAACACAAACATGCACAATAACACCAAAAGGTGGCTGAGCAACTATCTTTTAGGAAGATACTCACATGTCACATTTAATGGCAAGTCATCCAAAAACAAGCTTTTTCCGAATGGGGTCCCTCAAGGCTCTATTCTCTCACCAACACTGTTCAACTTATACATGCATGACATTCCAACACCCATAGATAACAAGCTTACCTTATCATCATATGCAGATGACATCACTCTAACATCCACCCACAACAACATTGACACCGCTACAAATAACCTATGAACATATATAAACAGTACACAAGAGTGGCTCACACACAATAGACTCAAAGTAGCACCCACAAAATCAACTGTCACCTTGCTAACAAGCAACACAAAAGAACACCAGATAACTCCACAGATTACGCTAAACACCACCAACATTCCACACACTCACAGAACAAAAATACTTGGGGGTCACATACAACACATTCTTTTGTAAACCACATTCAGGACATTAAAAACAAATGTACATCAAGACTTGACACGCTTAGGGTACTAACAGGCACAAACTTTGGACACCAGCAGGAAACAACCTCACTCATATACAAACAATATATTCACTCAGTTATGGACTATGCTAGCCCATGCTGGGCACCCATTATCTCACACACACACAAACACCTTACAGACAATACAAAACAATGCACTTCATATCATTACGGGATGTACTCAAACAACACCAATAGAACACCTGCACAGAGAAACAAAAATACTGAAAGTTAGGGAACATTTAGACATGAAGGGAACACAATTCATAGCAGCAGTGACAACTAACCACAACACCCTTGCCACTACATGTATAAATTAAAAATAATTAATTAATAATAATTAAGTGGCGGCTCGTGACTAAAAATTCTAGGGGTGCTGTCTCTAAGAATGGGAATGAGCTGCTTTGAACATTTTTTGTATCATTGATTATGGTATTATATATAGGTATTTCTAAGGTAGTTATGAAATAAGTAATTATGGTACTAATGAAATAAGTAATTGTGCACTTACCAGGTACTTCAGGTTCAATTACAAAGTTATTTGAAAATGAAGTCCAAAAATCTATCAAATAAAATGTTAAATATTACTATTATTACTAATCACCGTTAGAAATGGAATTAAATGAATTAATTGTAGTATAAGCAAAGCGAAACGTCAACACATTCACTGCGTCAACGAACAGATAGGAACTGCGCTGTCTGCAGTGCTTCGACTCACTTTCGACTGCGACCGGGCCTGGATTAACCATTAAGCAAAATAAGCACGTGCTTAGGGCACCAAGGGAAGGGGGCACCACAGAGAAAACTTTTTAAAGTATAAATAAAGTTATAAGTAGGCAACAATAAGCATTATTTTGCATCTTTTGATCCATGTATGTTGAAATGCTATGTATCTTCAAGGTTAGAAAGCAATGGAATAAAAGATGTTTTGTTTCGTACAAATAATGATATTTCTTCATTAGAATTTCTTTTTTAAAAAATTGACCACCAACATCGATTTCTGTAGAAAGAATCGTTTTCAATAAATTTTTGCATTTGCATTTTTCCCTTATAACAGTTTTTTAAAAAATGAATAAAAAAGTGTTGAAAATTTGCATTTTTCCTGTTGCCCTAGTTATTTTTTTTTTTTTTGTATTGGGGCGTTTACCGCCACTTCCCGCTATATGGTAGCGGATATCATGGCGAGGCGGAATACGAGAAAGAGAAACGGAGACGGAGAAAAGGCACTAGAAAAGGGAGAACAGCGGACTACAGGTGAGAAGTCACCTAAAGCTCAGATAGGATGCGAGATTGGGAGAGGAAGAGGAAAAGACGGTCAAGCGAGAAGAGAGGGCTTCAGCGAGCATAAGGCGTAAACGTTCGGGGAGGGGGAAATCAGAAAGGAACGGGAAGGCGCGACGACGTACTGACGACAGGGTGGGGCATTCCACAAGGATGTGAGAGACGGTGAGGGGCGAGACTGGCAGGAGGCGCAACGAGGAGCCTCCTGCCGGAACATAAGATAGCCGTGCGTGAGGCGCGTATGGCCGATGCGAAGCCGCGCAAGGACGACCTCTTTGTGTCTGGAGCGGTGGAAAGAGGACACCCAATATGACAGACGGGGGCGGATGGACCAGAGTTTATTTCCGGTGGCATCGTCCCAGGACTGTTGCCACATGCGGTCGTAAAAGGAACGAAAGACCTGCACATAGTCTGAGAAGGGGAGGCAGCGAGGCGGCGGACCGGGCTATGCGGTCCGCCGCCTCATTACCGGAAACACCAACATGGGCGGGAACCCAGCAGGTGACCCGGATCCGGTGAACGGTGTGCAGGACATGGTACTCCTGTTGAATAAGGCGTACGAGGGGGTCCGGGGAATCATAGCGCTCGAGCGCCTGAAGGGCGCTCAGCGAGTCCGAAAAAATGGTACAGGAGGACCGCGAACAACCCGATACCAGACGGAGGGCTTCCAGAAGGGCAAAGAGCTCCGCGGAAAAGATGGAGGCCTGAACCGGCAGGGGGATACCCCGGGAGGTAGGTGACAATGACGGAGAGAAGACGGCGGCCGCGACACCTGCAGGGGAGCGCGAGCCGTAGGTATAGACGGGAACGTCGTCCGAATGGACGGGAAGATGGGCCAGAAAAGAAGACCGGAGGACGGCAGGAAGAGACTCCTTACGCAGGCCACGGAGCGCCTGGCAACGGCAGATAGGGGTGGTCCGCCAGGGGGGCGACAGATCGAAGGAGAATGGCAGAATAGAGGGTGGGGGGATCCCCAGGGACGAGAAAATCTCGGCCAAGGAGGCAGCGAAATGCCACGTGTCAGGCCGGGGTAGCGCCTGGGAGATCGCGGAGAAGAGTAGGGACATCGGAAGGCGGCAGATGCGAAGGTAACACTTCGCCATGAGAAGGCCCCGGCGAAGGGGCAGGGGGGGGTGTCCACAGTCCACCTGAAGACTAGCGACAGGGCACGAGCGGAAGGCACCCGACGCCAGGCGAAGGCCACGGTGGAGAAGAGGATCCAGCATACGGAGTGCCGGAGAGGAGGCGGAGCTGTAAACCACACAGCCGTAGTCGACATGGGATTGCACCAGGGAGGTGTACAGGCGCAGCAGAGTACGCCTGTCCGCCCCCCAGGTCGTGTGGGACAGATGACCCAAAAGGGAGAGGGTGCGGCGAGATGTTTGCCGCAACCGCCTAAGGTGTGGAACCCAACCGAAAAATCCGTCGAGGGTCATACCCAGGAATCTAACGGATGGGACGAGGGGAAGAGGAGTGCCGGCAAGGGTAAGGGCGAAGGTATGCGACAGACGGAGGCGCCGAGGACGGAAAAGCATACTGGAAGACTTAGAGGGTGAGAAAGCATAGCCAACCGAGGACGCCCAGCGAACCACCGCGTTGATGGCTAGCTGGAGCCGACGTTCAGCCAAAGACGGGAGGCGGCCAGAGCAATAGATAGCCAGGTCATCGGCATAGAGGGAGCTACGAACGGATGTAGCCAGGACCGTAGCGACTGTGTTCATCACGAGTGAGAAACAAGACGCTAAGGACACTACCCTGAGGGACACCCTCCTCCAACGGAAAGCGGTCAGAGAGGGCAGAACCGATGCGGACGCGGAAAGAACGGGCGGACAAGAAGTTATAAATAAAGGAAGGGAGAAAGCCTACGAAACCCAGGGAGCGTAAGCAGTCGAAGACCGCGCTGCCGGGTAGTATCGTAGGCCTTCTGGAGGTCGAAAAAGACGGCGAGTACAAATTGACGCCGGGAGAAAGCCTCCTGCACGTCATGGCTAAGGAGGAGGAGGGGGTCGGTGGTAGACCGGAAGCGCCGGAAACCAGCCTGGGTAGCAGGGTACTGGTCACTCGCCTCCAAGGTAAAGGACAGCCGCGAGGCGACCATCGCCTCCATCACCTTGCAGGCACAGCATGTTAGGGAAATGGGGCGATAGTTCGACGGGAGTGAGGGGTCTTTATCGGGCTTCGGGATGGGGACGACGATGGACTCACGCCATCGGTCCGGAAATGAACCCTCCAACCAAATCCGGTTATAGAGGTCCAGTAGAAAGCTGAGAGCAGAGGGGTGGAGGTGCCGTAACAAGTCATAGGGGATATTATCGGGGCCGGGGGCGGAGGAGCGTCGGGGGCGGAGGGCCTCCCGAAGCTCTGTCATGTGGAAGAGGTGATTATAGGGGTCATCCCTATGAGGTGGAAATTCCGGTGGGTCGCGGCGGGAGTGGGGGGAATCGGAACTGGAGATGGCTGCGAAGTGCGCCGCGAGTGCGTTCGCGACGGCCTCCGGATCGGACACGAACTCGTCGTCCCCGACCCGAAGCACCGGGGGTCGAGGGGGGACACGGGTCCCCTCAAAGCTACGCACCTTGCGCCAAACAGTCGAGGGGGCGGTCGAGGAGGAGATCCCGGACACGTAACTCCGCCAGGAGGTACGCCGGGCTAGTTTCAAGACCCGACGGGCCACTGCCTTCAGGCGCTGAAACGCCATCTTATGCTCCGGCTGGCGGGTCCGGTAGAAGCGACGGCCAGCACGGCGCCGCTCCTGAACGGCACGGGAGCACTCTGGGGTCCACCATGGGACGCTGCGCGGCCTGGGGGACCTGAGGTACGGGGAATGCAACTGGTGGCAGCCGAGAGGATCTTGCTTTCGAGAAAGGCGAGGGCCTCACTAACGGAGGGAAAGGCAGGAATGGACGGCGAGATCGCCGTGCACCTCGTGTATGAGGCCCATTTCGCTCGGGAGAACAGCCAGCGCGGGCAGACAGAGGTGGGGGGGAGGAGACGGGTTGGGGTAAGACACACAGGGAAATGGTCACTGCCGGAAGAATCCGGCAGGACCTCCCAGGTGAACTCCGTCACGATATCGAGGGAAACCAGGGAAAGATCAATACAGGTGAAACTGTCATGGGCCGAGTGGAGGCAGGTTGGGGAGCCATCGTTCAGAAAGGTGAACTCTAGCTCGTCCATAAGGGAGAGAAGGGTCCCGGAGAGAAAGGTGGAGCAAACGTCCCCCAGGCCGGGTCCCGACTGTTGAAGTCCCCGAGAAGCAGGAAAGGGCGGGGAAGCTGCAGAATTAGGTCACGGAGAGAATCGGGTGGAGGGCGTACGTTAGGGGAGAGGTAAAGAGAGCAGACCGTGAGCT
Organism: Bathynomus jamesi; assembly: GCA_023014485.1. Classification (NCBI taxonomy): domain Eukaryota; kingdom Metazoa; phylum Arthropoda; class Malacostraca; order Isopoda; family Cirolanidae; genus Bathynomus; species Bathynomus jamesi. The sequence goes on along the minus strand of JAJOZX010013787.1, from coordinate 6,582 downwards.
GACGCCACAAAGAAAGGCGCACGGCCACAGCTTGCAAGACAGTACGGAGCGGGAGGGGCGGAAAGGGACGGAGCGGTGCACGAAGACCGCGGAGCCCCCCCTACCCGCCCCATCGAGAGGCGGGGAAGGGAGCCCGCAGTAGCCGGACACTCGAGGGAGGGAACGGGAGCCCAGTATCGTCTCCTGAAGGCAGAAACACGCCGGACACCTGGAGGCCAGGAGAGAAGAGAGACTCTCGAGGCCTACCAGGAGCCCGCGGATGTTCCACTGCAGGAGCGAAGTATATGGAGGGGTAGGAAAGTCTGCGAAACGGATGGTTATGGGGTGGGTGGGCCGATCGGGCGGCCCGAGATTAACAAGGGGATTGGAAAGCCCCGGGGCCCAACGGGGGACGCCGAACGTGGGCGAAGGCGAGGGTCATCCCGACGGGGGGGCGATGTGGAAACTGACGCCGGCAAATCCTCCTGAAGAGGAGTCACCCGGACGCCCGGGGGAGAGCGTTGCAGAGAAGGGGATGTGAGGGGTATCCAGAAGGCCCCTCCCTTCACCGGAGGTGCAGGGGAGGCTGGACTACAAGGGGGAGTGGAAAAGGATACCTCACCCGGATGCATAGGCAGGTCAAGGAGAGAGGTGGGGTAGGTCACGCGCGGGGGCGTGCTCATCCCACCCACGCCGACCAGGCGGGCGAGTTCCCCCTCCAGTGGGTCCATCGACCGAACCGGTGAGGGATGTATCTCCGCCCCCACCACGAGGGTCGTCGGGGACCAGGGGGGAGCGTCCATAACGGTTGCGCAGCGGGGACGGTGAGGACACCGGGATGGTAGGGCGAAGGGGGCGTTTGTGTCTGGGAGAGGAAGGTGATGCGAGGCCTATGGCCTCGAACCTTTCGGGGTCACTATTGGCGCGGCGCTTGCAGAGCGTTCCCCTCCGTCGTGCGGCCCGCATGGGCGACGGCGGGTCACGGTCCGGAATGGGGGTGGCCGAAAGCGCCGGTGGAGAGGGCGTAGAAGGGGCAGGGGGGGTTGCCGACGAAGCATCGGCGTTCGCGGAGGGAGCACGTGGGGACGCGCTGGTAGTACAGGGAGCCGCGGCGGGAGTCCGCTGGGCGGCAGAGGATAGACAGGGAGTAGCGGACACGGTGAGTGGAGGCGCGTCGGGAACCGCCGGTGAGGACGGGGTCTGGGCCGGCGGCGGCCGGGGACGGAGAGCCTCGGCGTACGAGGTACCACGCCGGGCCTCGCGGCCACGCAACCGGTCCCGCGCCTCGAGCGCTGAGAAATTCTGATGAACAGAGGGCCCGAACCTCCCTCTCAAAGAGGAAGGACGGGCAAGAGCGGGATGAAGCAGGGTGCGGTCCATGACAGTTGGTGCAGGAAGGCGGAGCAGTACAGGGCAAGGGGTGGGGAGGGCCGCCGCAGCGGACACACAACGGGGCCGGCTGACGGCAGGAACTGCTCACGTGGCCAAACCTATTGCACTGAAAACATCGCGTAGGATCTGGCACGTATGGCCGAACCGAGAATTCGCATGCTCGTCTCTCACCAAAGCCCCAGAATACCGAAACGGGGGCACCAGTGAGTCAAAAGTAAGGAGAAGGCGAGGAGAAGGGACGGCTGGGGATCGCGATCTGTCGGGAAAACGGTATATTCTCACCACACCCTGGGAGGCGAGGTCAGTCTGGAGGTCCTCCACCGGGATGGGTAGAAGACGAGCAGCGTAGATCGTGCCCTGGCACTGATTGAGGCGGGGGTGGGGAGTCACCGTGATCCCGCAGCCCAGGACATCGAGGATAGCGAGCAGAGAGGAGGTTTCGGCAGAGGAACGCGACCTTATCAAAATGGAGCCATCCCTCTGAGGCCGAAGGTCAAAACGCGCCGTCCCCGTCTTCCCATGGATCGCTCGAAAGAGGCGTTCGTGGTTAGTGGGGAGGGGCTTGGAGGAGGAGGGGCGGACGACGAGGAACTTGTCCATCGTCCTAAGGCCGAGTGAAGCCGTCTGGCCAAACACCACCGGAACTTCGAGGGGGCGAGAAGACGAGAAAGGCGGACGGCGACGTCGGGTCCCACGTCCCCCAGGGGCCGAGGGGGCCGGGGGCGATGAGGCCCGACCGGAGCGGGAGGCGACCGGGGCCGCGGGCCTCCCACCTGAGGGCGAAAAAGCAGGTGGGTCCCTATCGGGACGTAGAATATGGGGGGATCCAGGGGTCGGGGGGTCCACTGCAGGTCCATCCGCTACTGGCGGGGGTCGGGCAGCGGCGCCACGAGCCTGGGGAAGAGAGGGAGAGGTGGTGTCGGCAAGAAGAGCAGACGGGGTGGGCGAGGGCTGCCGACTGCCCTTACCAGACCCACGGTCCAAAGAGGTAGTCAGAGGGAGGTCAGATGCACAAGCCGGGTCGTCAACGAGGTCCATTAGATTTGTAAGTGTTTCCATAGAAAATTTTTATTGTTGTTTCGCGCCCGGGGCCGCGGGGAACCGATTACCCGGGGCCCAAGGGGACCAAGCGCACGCCGGCGGGGGATGGGTGCCTCGTCCCATGTAGGTACCCCCGTTTCAAAAGGGGCCCTTGCAGCGTCGAAAGTTCTCCCCCGCCGGCAGCAAAGACCAAGGCCCCCAGGGTCCCAGGCCTGGGCACCCTACCAGCCAACTTAGTCCGGCCCCGGCCATGGGAGCGAGACCCCCAGCGACCAGCCCCGGCAGCCCACGGGGCGCGCGAAGTGAACAGAGAAAGCAGAAAAAACAGAGGGGGCAAGGAAGAGGGTAAAGAGGGGAAGACAGGAAAGAGGGGGCTGTAGGATATGCTAAAAGTCCACTTCGCAACCGGGCGGGGACCCGGCAGGGCCCCCAGCCGCGGCTGACCCCCCTCGCCACATGGAGGCAGGAGCCCGCGGGCGATCCACCCCAGAAAGACCGCCCGCGGGGAGGGGGGCCCTAGTTATAAGTAAATAATTTGCTTATATGCTTACTGCTATTTAGTGTTAAATAAATAAAATTAAAAAACAGGTTATATTTAATATAGTTGTGGGGTCTGGCCTGGGGTGGCCTGGAAGAAAACTGAATTTTTAATCTATTATTTCACATTCAGCACTTATGAGTCTTAATGTCTTGTCAGTTAGACAATGGAAGGGTCGAGGGGGAACCATTGTTGGGCTGTGCTTAGGGCATCAGTTGGCCTTAATCCGGCCCTGACTGCGACTCTGCATAGAGAGAGGCAGACTCCCTCTCTCTCTCTCTATGCGTCTATGGCAACAAAGCATTGAGTTCTTTTCGGGCATCGCGAGCAATTAATGCTGAAATCTGGTGCTGTTAGCGCGCAGTTCCAATGAGAGGTTGAAAATGATTTCATATTTTTAATCATTCATTATTGAAATAATTACTGAAATAAAAGGATGAGCATTGAGCAATGAATAAAAGTTTCAAAAGTTATTGAAAAAGTTATTCAGTGAGCTCATCCTTATATTGTTCTTGATTATTTCAATTGTAAATAAAAAATTTAGGGGTGCTGCAGTTCCGCAGTGCCTACCGACGAGCCGCCCCTGTGTATAATCATGCACCGACACCTCACACCATTAAGGTAACACCAGACACACACTGTAACCAAATACTCCATTCCATACCACGCCCCACACACACACACACACACAAAGCACTGACATGACTCGTCCGAATGCGAAGCCACCACCCACTGACAGGTCAGAGACCAGCCTGAGCAGATCGGATCGAGTTAACTTAGCATGATTCCAATGTGGACATCACCCCAACTTACAGACATAAACACAGACGACACCTGTGCCAGGACACACCACAAACAATTGAACACATTATGACAGACTGTACAGCTCTAGCACAACATAGAACGAACACAACACAACATCACTAGTGCGCTGAACCTCTGGTCCACTCCAGAGGGGGCAATCGAATGCCTTCGTGCCACTGGCTTGCTCGATCAGGGTGGGTTGATCAGCTAACCAACAACAACCACCACCCAAATTTATTTTTTAACCAATTTAATCCAATGAGATGTCAGCCGCATTGGAGTTTTTAAAAAATAAAAAAAATATAGTTTGATACATTTTTATTTTTTAAAATAAGGTTATGAAAAAATAATTAAATTTGAAAGGTAAAAATACAAAAATTAATGTCAGATTATATAGGGTCTAGCAATTCTATTCACAAAATTTATGAGTAACTGGTACAAGGTATATTTTCTGGCTGCCTATCACATTCATGATACCTACACCTATCCAGAAGGACTTTTAATAGCCTACTGATTTCCCCAAACAAATCAACAAAGCTTACTTAAAGATATTATGAAGCCTAAGAAAACTTGGATAGTTGGCTACACCACCTTTTTTCTTAATTATAAATAACCAAAAATGATACGGTACATATATTATTTCACAAATTAAAACAAATCTACAGTATTTTTAATAAATTCAACAGTTCAAAAGCTAGGGGCCTGTTTAATAAAAAGAAGCTTTTTCATTCCATCCATCCATCCATTCATAATTTAAAAACCTATTTTCCATTCTTCATTGCACATTACTCAGCCCCAGCAGTATGAGCATACAATTCCCTGGAATAACATACTCACTGATCTCAGAGATTTGGGATTACCTTTCATAATGAGACTGGAATCTCTCTCGTAATAGGGCAGAATCAGGCGAGACAAAATTACCTATTTACTCTTTCTGCTTCTAGTCAATTCTTTACATCTCATTACATTTCAAACACCCAAATGTGCCTGCAAAATTCTCAAAGAGCAGGGTTGGTGGGCACACTGCCCAAGTCCAATATTTATATTTTATTTTTATGGCAATGAGAGTCCGTCACACAAAGGGATGCAAGTATATCCTAATTTCCAAAGTTTCCTAGAGCTACCTTCACAGTTTTCATAAGGAAGGCAAGGACCTATTCTAAGCTCTGATTCCTAACATGTTTTGACAAGCCAAACAATGCAGGACTCTATACGTTACAACATGTCATACATGAGCCCTTTATTTCTGCTATTTCATTGACATTATTAGAATGATAGTTACTTACCTTTATAATTACTTATAAATTTAATTTCATATTTTTCTTCAATTCTTTCTTTTAATTCAACATCACCTTTTAGTATCTGGTGACATACATCGATGGGTGACTCTCATAGTGCTATTGTCCCTGAGCAATATACTGTAAAACAAATGGAATGGTTACCCTTGGCCCCTCCCCTCCTTCCTGCAAAAAATTAAAAAATTAAAAATTAAATGAAAATGGTTTCACTTTTCTCAAAACTTGCCCAAACAGACACCAACTTAGGAAAATGCAAATATATGAACACAACAACAACTATCAACAACCAAATGATTGAGGCCCTACAACTTGCCTTCACTTGGAAAAAGTTTAAATGTCTTTTATAAACTTTCAAGCTTAAATGGTATACTGTATTTTTTTTTTTTAATACAATCCCAATACCCTCAAATCTCAACAGTTTAAGAATCCAAACTCTGTGGACATTAAAAATATTTAGTAAAATGCCATAACAACCAAAATAATGTGGTAAATTTAGGTCAACTCTGTCAACTACATGTCAGCTTTTAATCAGTTTTATTCTTCTATTTATGAATAATAAGACAGGATTTTCAATAATAATGGGGTTGGAGGAGGAAAATTCCAACCCCCTATTGCCAGTCCCTCCTCATGAAAGCTAAAATGAGCTCTTGTCCCCTCCTCTCAAAATTTTCTAATGCGAGGTTTAACATCATTGGTAAAAGTCCAGAATCAAAACAGTTCAGAAACCAAGTCCAAAATTACTGACAACCCAACTTAACATAATTATCACTAAGCTAATATAAACTCTCTCTGAACTGCACATGTATTCTAGAACTTTGCCATATCATTTGTAAAACTTTGAAACTTGTTATAGTTTAAATAGTATAGGAGTTCCCTACATCTTTTCAATCAAGTGGAGCAATATAAAGTACTGTATTCTTTTTATTTCATTAATTTCATTTATTTCATTAATGAGCCTACATTCAACAGACAATTTACTAGGGATGTACTGATATGTCGGTATCGGTGATATCGGTAGATTTTTAAAAATATCGGTATCGGCCGATATTTCAAAAGTACTATTTTCCCAAAATTATGAATAAATGACTATTTAGAGGATGAAATTCCCAATATTTTATTGTTTTATCACTTCATATAACTCGTTATTTTTTTCACAAGGGTTATGTTCTCGTGTAAAAATAGCAGCTGCTCTGTATGTTCAGGAGAGAGCTGATTTCTAGCAGCGCTGGCAATGTTTCCTCCAATACTGAACATGCGTTCGCTTGCAACTGTTGTTGATGATGCTCCCAAATATCTCTGAGCTAAGTTCCCCAAAAAACACATTTACTAAGCCCAACATAGGCCCACAGTCTAATTGTATAACAAACAAAACTATGACATCTAATGCAGTGTTGCCATCTTTAATGAAAAGAATTTTTGCTTTGTTGCCAAATTTTCAACACAGAAAATAAATTATGAAGGTTACAAAAATATGACAAACTAATAAACCCTAGCAGGATATCGGTATCGGCCGATACTGTTTTTAATTAT